>OZ020521.1:7239194-7546803 GCA_963971425.1 Bryoerythrophyllum caledonicum | reverse complement strand
GTCACAGTAAAGTCACGATCCGTCACAATGTCATGCCGTCATTGTGTCGTGACATCGTGACATTGTGACGGAAATTGTCCCCGTCACGACTCAATAGACAACCCTGGTTGGAGGATTACTATCTTTCACAGGGAAGTAAGAATTTTCAAAGAAGAGAAAGACGAAGCCACTATTCTGACTTGACACTTATCTTCACCGTTCAATTTTGGGGTGCAATCCAAAAATAGCTATACAAAACATTTGATTTGAGGTCGTTGCATGGTAGCAGTATATATAGTCTAATCTTGATAATATCACACTTGTTAACCTCTAAATTTCCTTCACAATTTCACACCAAAAACACTATAAAATAGTTACTTCTAGTACAATGAGTAAGGAAGAAAACCAAAAAAATTGTAGTTCTAGTTTCAACGATAGGATCTCATCCAACACTTGAGTATTTGAAATAGTATTTGAAAGTAGAGAAAAAGGATTATTTTCATCCTTGCATTGAGTGGATCAGCTGACTTTGACTTCACTTGGTGTCAAAGTTTTGCACTACACAAGGTCTAAGTTTTAGAGATGTGGATGGAGTAATGGAAGGTGTGGATGGATATCCCGACCTCAATCAGTCAATCAAGCAAGCAATTGCGGCAATTAATATTGGTGAGGGTTCTGCGCAGCAACAACAACGACGGCAACATCTTCGAGAGGAATCTGAGGAGTTCATTGCACACATGAAGAGTCTTGAAATGGAGATCCAGAGTTTACGTATTGAAAAAAAAGATGTGGAAGAGCGAGCATCTGCTACCAAATGTGCCCTAAAATTGGTGAACGACCGTTTCCGTGTTGACATGGCCCAAATGCAAATTTCCATTCAAAATTGCAAAAACCGAGATGCAATCAGCTTTGATGAGGTTACATCTCTGCAAAAACTTTGAAGACTTTGAACGTCACAAACAAGAAGACAATTGCTAATTTGCACCATCAATTGGAAGAGGCCAAGGGACATGCGGAGCAAACCAATGAAGATCGCCGAAAGATGATGATGGTGACACTATTTGTGGTGGCAAGATCTAGGGAGTACAAGGAGGAATTCCAAAGCATTAGAAAAGAATGGTCTGCCTATATGAAGATGAGGAATCCCATGCTGACTTCCTCGTCATCAGACGAAACTATGTATCCAAGTAGGTGGGATGACATGGACCCCGGTGTGACTATTGGTTTTCAAATAATTATGTGGGCGTTGTTCCCAGAAGATGACCACCATTGGGACATTGAGCAACGGGAGGTGGTCACTAAGCAGATGATACGCAACAATTTTACCGGAGGTGGAAAATTGTGGCTGCATCCTTATCCAATGACATCAGACGAATCGCTTTGTGTTCTTTGCCATAGTCCGTATGGCCCAGAAGGTTGGTTTACTATTGGATCATGCGGCCATACATTCCACCCACATGCCTTATTAAAAGAATGATTTTAAGGCGTATGTCCGGTATGTGTGACGCCACCTTGCATTCACGGATGTATGTGCAATTTGGCTTGAAGGATTTCATGCCAAAAAATTGGTTGTATAGAGATGAAGATCATCATGTATGGGAGCTTGCCAAATGTCTGGTTGGCAAGCCCACGGAGTGGTATTCAAGGCAAAATATTTTGTTGCGGAACTATACAATTCATACAGAGGAGATGGTATCTTGAACAATTGAGAGGAAGTGATGCGTTTTGCAAACTTGCTGATGTCAGATCTACTAGTTGACCATTCGAGGAGGTTGTTATTCTATCAAGTTAGTTAGTGGCACTAGTATAACAATACAGAGTCATTGAAAGATGGCATTGGACCTAAGTCGTATTACAACTCAATTGAAGAGGTGGTGGTTAACGAAGACCAATTACGTGAGTCATATCGTGGGAAATGGATTTTTAAATGTCTACCGCAATAGAACACCTGGATTGCCCAACATCTTCTAGATGAAATCAACTCATTAGTATGGAAAGTAGACCCGCTAATTGTAATCATGGCCGGCACTAGAGCTACCATCCACATTCCTTCCATGAAATTACAAGAAACCACATCTGAGATCTCCATGACCTCCATTAAAAATACCTTCAAAATTTTTAACACCATTGCTATCCAACATGCTATGTCCATCCTCCTCCAAAAACAAAGACTAGAAAATAACCAACCACTACCCGACCCACATACTTCTTAACTAACCAAACCCACCACACCTATCTTGTAAACTTCCAATATTCTCCTATACTTGGTTTGTTATGTTTTTACTGTAGTATCTACCCTCAAAAGGGGGAAGTAGTTCCAACACTCTAATTCTTTGTCCAGTGGACATCGTTTTAGTAAGTGGAACGAACAGACACTCTAATCACGCCGGCCTCCTTTGGACACCAGAGTTCTTCTTCTTCTTTTTTGTCTACCCTCAAGAGAGGGGCGTAGTTCCATACTACAAAACCTATGTCAGGTGGACATGGATTTAGTGGTGGAACAAACAGATACTTGATTCATTCCGCCCCCCCCCTTCTTGGACTGGAGTTCTTCTTCTTCTAGTTCCTTCTATACAACCAAAGAGAACTTTAAAAGTTCTTTGAGGTCCTCATTATTTTTAATTAAAAAATGCATAGAAATTAAAGATATCATAATCTTCCAATCTTTTTTTCTCCTAATAGAAGAAAAAAATTTGATTTCATCTAGCATTTCAAATTTTTATCCAATTAATGCTAATCTATGAGAAAATAAATTTGCCATGCTAAGGAAATTTGCCATTTTGTACCCCTAGACATTGCAAGAATGTATTCCTTATCTTGAATCCCTCCATTACTTGTTATTTTGGGCCTGCAATGACCTACCTCAAGGTAGAACATAGATTCCATAAAACTAATACAATGTATAGTAGAAAGATATGCCATTAATCTTAGTTGAAATACATTGAACATGTCTGCACACATAGAAAAATAAATTATATTGAACCTTGCTCGACAATGTGTGACAATGTGTGAAAATGTTTGACTTGGGTTATTATGCTATTTTCACTAAAGACAAGAATTTTCTTCTGAAAATATGAAGGAAAATAATATTACTTGCTAGTATTGAAAATCTCACATGCAATAGAGTGTCCTAGCAAAAGTTTTTGGAGGTGCCCAAAGTGCCCGATCTCCCCATTGAAATTCAAAACCCTCTAACTTTTTCAATAAATTTCGGATTTAGGAAAAAATTGTTCTCCCACTGAGGTCTTAGTAATGCACTTTTACAATAAAAATCTCAAAGTGGAATGTTGGAAATTGACACCACAGGAACCTAACCAAACTTTCAAAAAGCCCACTTTTGACACTTGGTCCTTTGGGGGTTAAGCAAGGAGCGGAAATTGATTGATGTATATCTTTGACCATTCAAATTCTGCTTAAATTAATCTCATAATATCTCATCTCAAAGAAGCAGTTTTGAAGTGGTTTTGATCAAACTTAAAGGTCCTCTAGGGGTCAATACACCCCATCATATGATTGCATGTATTGCACATTTTGTAGTATGTTTTCCCAATTTTATACTGTATCTGCCAAAGGCGCTCAACGAGTAGACACCGACTTTGGCGGCAGGTCGCAGGGTAGTACATAAAACATACTACACCCCATCAAATGATTTTGTGTCATTGCGTCTTTTGTACTATATGAACCCAAGTCTATATTGTATCTATAAAGTGTGTAAATACCAACTTCGGCGGTGGGTTAGTCCACCCCATGTATGTATTTGCGCCTTTTGTACAATGTAGTCACCCAAAATGAGATGGTATCTAGAAAGGCGCCCAAAGGAAAAATACTCACTTTGGTGTACGATCTTGGTTGTATTTGGAAGGAGGATTTGGCTGCATTTGGTACATAAATATGTATTTCGAGGCATCAATATCTGCACCTTTAGAGGTGGAAAGATTTCACTATGTCGAGTGTGTGTTCGGCTAGTGCACCAACGTCGTTGACTCGCAATCAGTTGCCACAAAGCAAAACTTGACGTACGCAATCACCAACTGATCTCTCAATTTCAGTCAATAACTACTTTATACAAACATAATCTCTAATCTCATTTCCAATTAAGTCAAGATTGTTGGGCTTCAGGAACCATAATATTGACCAGGTGCAAGCAAATCATCCCATCATCGAGTCTTTACCGCATGTAACAAGCTCCATCTCCATTATCATTTAATCTTGACATGGTCACAAACCTGATCATGTACTCATGCCAATTTACTGTTGCATGTATTACATTTGTCTGAATCTCATGGAAGTTTACTGTTGCATATATTCATCATGTCAGTTTTACTATTACCACTAGAAGCAACCCTCTCGCTCCTCACTCTAAAAGTTGTGTCGTCCTTCACTTACTCAGAATGTAGAATGGGTGCTTTTTCTTGTCTTTTGTGACCGCATTGACTCACCCACTTCCGAATGCTTGAAATCGCATTATAGAGTTGCTAGTTGACTGTGCAAGCTATCTAGTGTAGCAACTCTATAGCAACTGATATCTAGCTTGCGCAATCCAATAGCTTGTGTAGCAACTCTATAGCAACTCCTTTCCCTCCTCGACCGATTGATCCGTTTCCAATAGCTTGGATTGATATACAAGCTTGCGCAATCCAATAGCTTGTGTAGCAACTCTATAGCAACTGATATATAGTGTAGCAACTCTATAGCAACTAATATCTAGTGTAGCAACTGATAGCAAATATCTAGTGTAGCAACTCTATAGCAATTGATAGAGTTGCTAGTTGATCGGTCTTGCTGATAGAGTGTGCAGAAATTGATGGCATTGCCCGAATCTCATGCCAGTTTATGGTCACAGAGTTTGCTGCTGCACGATTCCATCTTCGACTGATTGAACTGTCTTGCTGACATCTGAAAGGGAATTTCAACGTGTGTATGTCTCAGGCTTCACTGACTAATAATCTGCCTCCAATGGCCAACAGCTGCAAGATCAAGCTTCTACGGTTGCTCGTTCTCATGCTGCTCACACCGGGATGGATTTGCGTCCAGGGCAGGCGGGTGGCCCGGGACTACGACATGGAGATCCATGATGTGCAAACAAGTGAGGTAGGGTATAAGAATGACGAGGCGTTCTTCGACACGTCTAGTGCTCGCACCGTTTACAAGTCGAGCCGCGAGTAAGCCTGATACATCAGTCTAGATGGTGTTTCTTGAGAGGGTTTTGGGGGTTGGATTGGGGTGTGATGGATGTCATGACATTTTATCTGGTACGTGTAGTGATGAGTTCAGTGTGGAGGCGGTAGCGGGAAGTTTCAACAGGAGTGGAACTGCAGACGGGCAACCGGCGACCAGTCGAAGGCTCTGCGCGGGTGCGGGACGGGTAACCCAATTGACAACTACTGGAGCTGCGACCCCAACTGGCGTAGCAACCGCGAGCGACTGGCATCGTGCGAGATGGGGTTCGGGCGCAACGGGGTGGGAGGCAAGAGTGGACCGATCTATGTGGTCACTAGCAACGCCGACTACCCGGAGAATCCGAAGCAGGGGACGCTTCGGCACGCGGTGACGATCATATTCGAGAGCAACATGACCATCAAGTTGAAGGGTAAGTTAATGGTATCGGCTTACAAGACCATCAACGCGCGCGGAGCCGAGGTGCACATCACGGGCACGGAGATCAGTGTGCGGAGTACAAATAACGTGATCATTCATGGGTTGCACATCCACGACGTGCCCAAGTTGGGCCCAACCACCATTCGTGTCTCGCCGACGAAGACGAAGCGCATAAATTCCGACGGCGACGCTATCCGCGTCTAGGAATCGCGCGACGTCTGGATCGACTAGTGCTGCCTAGCTCGCACCATTGATGGCCTCATCGATGTCACGCATGGCTCCACCGCGGTCACCATCTCCAACTGCGTGCTGGAGGACCAGGACAAGGTCATGTTGTTGGGCGTGAGTGAGGACCACTTTGAGGACAGAGACATGCGCGTCACGATCACGTTCAACAGGTTCGGCTCCAGGCTCGTTCAACGCCTGCCGCGCTGCCGCGCTGCCGCTTAGGCAGCTTCCATGTGCTCAACAACGACTACTCGTCCGGGTGGGGCAAGTATGCCATCGGTGGCAGCCAAGACCCCACCCTCCTCAGCTAGGGAAACCTCTTCAACGCAAAAGGAAAGCGCAAAGAAGCGAGAACTTTACCAGCCGATGCACACTACCTTGGTCGCAGGGTTTTTCTCACTAATTTCTGACGATAGCTTTGGGGGTGGACGTGCAGGTAACGATGCGCATCAATGACCAAGGCCCGACGTTCGGCTGGTGGGAGAAGTGGAACTGGGCGTCCAGCGGCGACATCTTCCTGAACGGCGCTTACTTCACCGGCAGCGGCGCCAAGACGACCTCCGCCAGGCGTACAGCATGTATGCGCACCCGGGTCACCTGGTGCCCCCACTCACCCAAAACGCCGGCCCCATCGAGCTTTAGTACAACATTGTACATTGCACACCACGAACATGCAGGCAACCTGCTTACTCAAGCTTGTGCAACCAATTAAACTTTCTTTGCCAGCTTGTGAGCGAGTCCAAGTTGATTGAGTGTAAATACACCATGTAGAATATCATGTATCAATATTATAAAATCATATATAAAATTGTTGATAATATCTCACTGTTGCAGTGCCACAAAATGTAGAGATCTCTCTATCCAAATACCACTCTCACTGCTCGCAACCGTTTAAACCTCCCGCTACCTCACAACCTGAATCACCTGATTTGCGATAAAAGATGTATGGTCTACACTGCTGCTTCGAGACAATGCTCAAACCAGCTGCTGCTATTAATGAATCCGCTGCATACTTGCAGGCATAATTGGTCCTGCGGGGGATTGAATAATATAAATGTACAGATTATATGCCACTAGGATCATGATTCTAAACCTTCAAACCCTACCTCAACCATGAATGAAGCAATCCACCTCAAAGTCGTACGCCTACTGTACCCTCGAACGCTCTAGCTCGAAAGTGGAGGCCATTTCCAGCTCGTCGTCATCTCTATTATCATCGGGCAAGTTACACGATAATACCTCAGGCTAGCTACCGTTCTCAGAAAATTGCAAGATGTTGCACGATATTGCCTATTAATTTGCTTCCATGATCAAAATATTTACAACATGGGTTGGAGTTCCGGCACGTTGGGGGTGCGCGGACTGAGGTATCGTAAGGACAATTCGTACGCGGAGAAGATGGCGCCGTTCACCAGAAACGCCCTGGCCAGCGACGGCCCCAGGCCCCGCAAAAACACCTGTTTGCCTTCTTGCCGGGCGCTGGTGCGGATGCAATCCATGATGCCCTTGTACTGAGGGGGCGCGCCCCCCGCCCCCTGCGCCTGCAGCCTCGACTTCACCACGTCCAGGGGGTAGCAGCACAGCCAGCTCAGGGACCCGGCCAGGCCTCCGGAGACCAGCATGGTGGACAGGGACTCCTCGCCGCTTGTCCTGCAGCCCGGATGCAGCAGCTCTCGCATGTACTCGTACGTCCCGAAGTACACTGCACACATTACATGGATACCCAACCAAAAAATCAGCTTAATTTAGAGTTCCGAACTAGAAAAACACTACTTTCTCACGATGTCCAACCATGTGAGCTTCAATCTTCTGAAATCTGACCATGCGGATACTACTTTCTCACTCTGTCCACCAAAACCATGTGAGCTGCAATCTTCTGACATGCGAAAACCATTTTCTCACAAATTCTGGGACCCACTTGCACTTGACACGTCAACTGATGGGGGGCATGTAAATCGATGTAACTTCTGATTGCCAAAACAAGGAAGGGCATGGTCTACGATCTCTAATTCCACACAAACCAGCTGCCGAGGTCTAAAACATCCATAACTGTTGCAATCGTGTACAAACAAGAGTAAAATGGGAGGAATCAGACAAGATGACTGACCTGCATGGCTGGGGGCATCCCGAATGACCGTGGCGGTCCAGCCGCGATACAACCCCTTGATCCCCTCTCTGCGCACAATGTTGCGCGCCAGCCCCAGCGGCCCCGCCTGCGGCGACTGCAGCGCCGACTTCTTCTTGGCCCGCCGATCCGTGGCGATCTGTAGCCTGATCTTGATCAAGTCTACCGGCGTCAGGATGGCCGTCTGGATGGTGCCCGCTGCAATTCCTGCAACGGCCACCTTCTGGTACGAAAGCGGCTCCACGCTCGTTCGATCAGACAAAGCCCGTGAGAAGAGCGCGTACGCTTGAAACGCAACCGCGTTCTGGCAAAACAAACAACATAATTAGCCCATGTAACACAAATATAGAAGAGCATTCATTTCTTCACCAGCAAACAAACATGATCCAGAGAATTTGGGAGGATACTACGGACCTGGAAGGCGATGGTGGCCACGGGAGTGGCCATGCCCTTGAACAGAGCCATGGGCCCTTCAGTGGAGACAATGTGCTTGATGAGACCGGTGGCAGTGGTGGGCGTGGTGGACGCCACCAGCCTGGGCTGCTGCAACCGGATCCTGACTGTGTCCAGAGGATGGCCCGCCATGACGCCCGCCATGCCTCCCAAGCCGCCAGCCAGAAACTCGGTCCCGGTGGTGCTCGCGAGAAACTCCGGCCAGAACTCCATTGGTACAAACTTCACGTGGTTGGGATCCGGAAAAGGGTACAGCTCCTCCGTTGCAGACATACCTGCAGAAAACTAATTCTTCTCGTCAAATCCAAACGAAAACTTCTAACACTAGGGCTGCCTTAGACACAGCTTTCTCGTCTTCAATTCCACGCCCAGATGCTAAAAACTCCCTGCTTTAATGCCAACCACCCTCCTGATCTCGCCTAAACCTCCGAATGCCTAAGATTGATTTCGTCAATATCTTGCTAGCTCCTCTAGCAGCAAATTGGCACAAGAAGAAACAAGCTTCTGCACATGAACTATTTAACACGGAAAGAAGCCGCCCTACCAACCTCCTCACTACACACCCAATGCTTCACTAACAATACAGCAAGGTTCTGATTCAGGCTTCCAATTTACAACACGAGATCTGTACAGCAATATCCTCACTAAAAAGCAAACGCTCCGCTCCCCTGTTTCCTCCTATCACATATAACAAGCGCTCACATACTGTGAGAAGAAAAATCACAGAAGATTCTGACCACGGACTACTACCACATGGCTCAGAATCTCAGATAGTGAGAACTATGCGATTCCCCCAGAACAAAGACAAAGTCCGCTTCAGAATGCCTCCTAAAAGAATTCGAATAAATCGGGAAACTAAAACCACGCCTCTCCCTTCAACCGCCAAACTGCTCACCCGGGAAAAACGTGCGTTCACATTCCCAACCACCTAAACCTCATCTTAATCACAATCAAACCCCTTAAATTGCATTTAAACTAAAAACCATCGACATTCCCAAGACAAGAGTAAAGTTACCATTCACTAGAGCGCCACCAGAATTCCTGCCCCCAGAAAAGAGAATGAAACTGGAATAACCGAGTCCACTCGCGGTGACTGCATGCTTGGCCAGGGAAATTCACCAAATTCACATGCTTGTCATGCAAATCACCAGGAATCGGTGCACAAGACAGCAAGTCGGGGGCCCAGTTGGTACCCGCGAGGGAGGGTCGCAAGAGAGCGCCTTGAATGCATGGACAGGGTGATCAGTGTGACAAGAAGAGTCCGGACGCCGCGTCCCGGAGGAGCGGACCAGAATGTGCGAGCGAGCGAGCGAGCCAGACGAGGCTCTCAAGTTGAGTAAGAGACTTGCCTGGCTTTCAGGTTGCCAATCAAGACCTCCCCGGGCGAGAGTTGCCTGGAAGGTAGGTGGGTGGGTGGGTCGGTCCGTAGGCGGGTATCGGCGCAGCGGTATTGGATTTGGCTGTTCTACTTTCTCGTTTGGGCTTTTCGGGTGCACTTTAACCCTTATACGACGGAGCCTATGACCGTGGCATCGATCTAAATTTTCAATCAACTGTATGCAAGTTTCTCATCAAATATAAGTGGAATTTTTTTTAAAAAAATTTCAGAGATGAGATCATATGTCTCAACTATGTTACAAAAATCACAGATTTTTTTGTGGAAATTTGAACTTATTGTGATTTTCTGAAGAAAAAGTGAAGAAAATTCATATTGACTACAAATTATGCTAAAAAATTCTGAAAATTTCACCTAAGGTGGACATTATAGTGCCAAAACTTGTGGTGTAAATGAAAGTTCCGTGTTTGGCTAAAATTAGAACCACGGTAATAGGTCCAAGTTCAAATTGCAATAACTTATTCAATTTTACTTATTTTTTAATTTTCAAAATGGTACGGAAACTAGACATCAATAGCTTCATTTCATTAGTTGGACTCAAATTCAAAAAATATCATTTTGATGGCTTGAATTTAGATCTAGAGCTAAAGCTAGAAGTTTCTCAATTTCATAGTATTGAGATCCATGTCACAAGCATTTTCTTTCTCAGATAAAACATGATTACCTCAATGAGGCCAGTTTCATCATCATCTAATGCTTATACATACAAGGAACTCTCATAAATAAAAATTTGGATGAAAAATAGTTGTTCACGTTGATTTTCATCCAACAATGTCATCCAAGAAGCCAGTTTCAGGCTACTTCGGCGTTGAAGGGTTAATGCACCAACTTGACCTGCATTAATTAGCGAGCATTAGTATTGATGATTCTCTGAAAAATACTTCAAATTTATTTTTGTTGGAGTTTCAAACTATGCTAGGTACTGTAGTAGGAAGATAAAAGCACATTGAAATTCTCCCACTACATTCTTGTGATCATTAGGACACCAATCAAAATGGGTACGTTCTTCAAACCAAGAATCATCACTGAACCTTCAAACATTGGAATTTGGAATCTCTCAAAACTAATATTCAAAATTGCCACTAACTTGGAAGTTGGAACCATTCTCAAAAGAGAGTGTCTGTTTTCCACTTGTTTAGAAGAGCTGGCAAAATACCCAATGGTTTGTCGTGCATGATGTGCAATTCCTTTCGTCACCTCTTAAAATAGGAAGGAAATGTTTAAAAATTCCGGCCTTGGTCGGGCGCCGGCTGCACTATTTACCTCCAGATTCCAGATGCTTCTCTTGAACTTTGAGCATAATGAACAAGCTTTGTTCATTGGTCACCATAGTGGGAAATTCTCTCCTTGGTCCCCCAATGGTGAGAGAAAAGGCATGTGAACCAAGTAGAATGGTGCAGATTCCGCCAGCAAATGGTACAATGTATGCCACAAAAATCATCACAATGGAATCATACATAGTTCAAGAGAATTTTGTTGTATTCAAATACTATTTTGTAGACATGAAATGTACATTGTTCGATGATTTAGAATCCTACTATATTCATGAGTATATGGGACTAACTTATATACTTTCTTAACTCCTTAGAACAATTCCATAATTTATACGTTTTAAATTTTTTGAAAGGTATGGTTTTAGAATGGTTTATTTGATTGACCATGAAAGGTGAAGAGAGAACCGCCCTGTTCTTTGTTTTCCACCACTTTCTAACACGTGTATAATTGTGCAATCAGTGAGGCCATATGCTTAGTGAAGAGAATGAACAAACACAATATTCAGGCCGATCTCCTTCGGAAATTGGAGTTCTTCTTCTTTTGCAATCAGTGCAAACCTATGTTTTGAGATGAATCGAAAGGCTAGTTGCATTTTGTAGATTTTGCTTTAGGTGCTTCAAATGTATTTTCACATTACATTCCCCGTTGAAATTACACTCTGTATATGTTAGATTTCTTTGTTAAAGAGTTGTTCCATCCTTTCAATGTGAGGGAAAAGAAATAGAAAACAAATATATGTGAGATCGTTCAGAGCCATGGATTAATTAATTTATTTTGAAATTCTTAAAGACTGACCCATCAAATTAGATTCAAAAGGAATTTGAGATTTTATAGGATTTTATTATTGAAGACAAAAATGTTCAAATTCAATGAGATATGAATATAAATACCATATTAACCAAAAAAATAGGAAAGAAAACGCATGCCTTTAAATGATTACAGGTTGATGGGATATTCCTTTGAATGAGACATCAACCCTATTTGGATTGGTTGCATTGAGCAAGGCTTCACCAGAACATTGTCCCTCATTGGATTTCTTCTCTTGAGACTTAGCAAATCGGTACAAATTGTTTCAGTGTGGTCTCACTTGGCCTTCTCTTCTTGTGGCGAGTCCCCAAGGCTTGCCTTCTCTGCTGGGTATCACATCCTTGCCTAAGGGTACTTGCAGTATTCTGATTCCCACTGGTGAACATGTTTCTCTTACTCATATTGACATAGGGACGGCTGAACTTTTACCCAAGGAAATTCTTGAGGCTATAATGAGGGACTTGGAAAAAAACGTTGCCTCCGCGGTCGTCCTGGAGGTTTTGTTGGATTGTCTGAATACCCTACAATCCGACAACGATCTTTGCAAAATGGCGTGTTTTTGGGCGGAGAGCACACCCGATGATAATGCTCTACGCTTTGGAAATGATGGCAATCTGGAGGTGGCAATTTCTCTTGCGAGAGCTTTACCGTCTTTTTGTAGGGAGACGCTCGACTCTTCTAAACTTGATGAGTTGCTTTGTTGTCCTCGGTGGAGGACCGTTTTGGCTCAAGAGGCGTTTTTGGCGCTGGGAGTGTCTTCGGACGCTCACCATTGTTTGTTCTCTTCTCATGTTGAGCCTTGCTCCCTTGATCATGTCTCCCCTTTAAGACAGTTGTCTTTTGCTTTAGAACTTGATTGATTTGTTGCTTAATGCTTGTGAAATCCTCTCTTTGTGGAAGTGGCTTGGGTGTCTTTTTTTGTGTGGGCGATGCTTCTGATGTCTTCCGGGTTTACTTTTCCTTTGCTTTTGCTTTGTGTTGAGTGTTACCCTTGTGGTGTGTTTTGCTTATTGTGCTCGGTGCCCGTTTCTTTGAGACTCTTTTGTCTTATTGTACTCCATTTTGTTAATTCAACCCAAATAAGAATTTTAGATCAAGTTTATTTTTCATGTACCCTTAACTTTTGAATGTCCAATATTTTATACAAATGAGGATGGCATATGTTTCACTAAACCAAATAATTGCAATGGAACATATCAAGCAAGACAATCAACTCTCTATTGCTACTTCGACTCTAACATCTCTTTTCCCAATCCTAAGTCCACATTTAAGTCCAATTTATTTTCGAAATAGAAATAGAAATCCATTTAATTTTTGAGAGTGCAATTAGATCCTATGGTATGAGCTATATAGCAACTTTTAAATAAATGATCTAAAAATAAAACAAAACTCAATTCCAAGTCATAAATTCATGAGATTGAAAAGATGAGTACTATCATCTTACTTTTCAATTTCAAATCCTTTCACATAAATCTTGCAACCTTATAAAAATGACTTGTATATTGATAAGTTCAAAGTTTAGTTTGGTAAAATTCCTCCACTTTAAGTTGATCGTCAAAACTCTAAATTTCTCTCTTCTTCTTTACCTGTTTATCTTTCTTCTTCATTTTTCTCCTTTTCCAAAATTTTCCCCTTCTGTTAAAATTGAGATCCAACTTCGTGTGGCTTTTGATGAAGCAGAGAGGCGCCACATGAAGTTTTCCATAAAGTGGGCTGCTTGTGTGGAAGTGATCTGGGATCTACAAGGCAATTAGAAGGATGTGACTGCTGAGGTGGCAGCTGAGGAGGCATGTGTATTACAATGTTATTACTGACTCATTTGGTGGGCGGGTGCAACACCTGCCATGTTGTTGACCATGACCCTAACTTGGTAACCATGTACCCATTTCCCCTGCTTGCCAAATTTTAATCACATTACTTGTGCTGCACCATGGACCAACTTGTACCTGAGGTTGTTAGGATTGCACCATGTATGAATAACATCGCCTGTGCAACAACATCCACATGTCATCTACGTGTCACTTGAATCAAGATCGTGCCATTTCACAATGATATCACCTTGAGAATTGTAGGGTAGGAGCTGATCAGTGATTTATTTTTATTTTTATTTTTATTTTGCGACAAGCTCTTGGAGGGATTAGATTATCTTGAAAGTGTTTCTTGAAGAGGAAAGAAATGAAAAAAACAATGTCATATTTTAATACGGAAAGAAAGAGAGCATGAGGAATTTCATACTCCAGTATTCCTGCACCAATGAAATGCATGGCAATCAGTGTTTCAGAGCCCTATCCAATGCAAGTCAAAGCTCTTCCACAATACCCTAAGTTCTCACAAAGTTGACCAATAGTTCCCCTGGAGCTTCCTAAGCCAAGTCACCTTATCCATGTGGTCCTTCTTACTATCAAAAGACCATAAAGGAGGGAGTGACATGTAGGATGAATCCCTTTCACTTTCAAGAAAACTCCTGTAAAGAGGACTTTATTTGCATAGTGTGGATTCAAAAGTAATGTGGATTGTCTATAATAATTTACATCAAACACATGCATGTCAAGTTTTTAAATGATATTGATTTTCAAGCAAGTGTGTGCCAGACAAAGATTGCATGTACATTTCCAATTAGTGTAGAAATTCTAGCTACTCTGGTACACAACATATAAAGTGAACAATGCACAAGACTAAATTTGGAGGCAACAAGCTTAATTAGCCCACTTAGAGAAGTTATAAAAAAAACTAAAAAAACACTACAATTGAGTCATGGTCAACGAGGGGATAGAGGGGAATGGATGGGGTCACCTCTTGACTTTTTCCCTCAACTAATAGGTTATAGGCTTTAACTCCTATAAAGTCCCCTCGAGAGACTTTAAAGGTTTGGGTTGGTTTCTATGGTGTCAATTTATAATTTTCCTCTTTGAAATTTTTGCAATAGATGGACGTTACTAAAAGCTTTGTGTGAGTACCATTTTTTTCCTAAATCCGGCATTTAATGACAAAGTTATAGATTTTGAATTTCAAATGGAGATAGTGAACACGTTGGACAAATCCAAAAACTTTGCTAGAACAATCTATTAAATGTAAAGTTTTCAATACTAGCAACTAATATTATTTACAAATATATTGTCAAAAAAAAAATCTTGTCTTAGAACACCGGTTTCGTTAAAAGTGTACATAGCCGTGTGCGTTTTTTTAAAGGGACTTTTTTTTAATATTTAATTGTTAATACTATGGCACATTAAGTGTATTTGGTCACATAATTTAATTATTCAATATAATTCCAAATAAATACAAATTACCAAAAACATGCAGCTAGATGTAATTATACAAAACATTATTCTTCTATATTTGAGAAGATGTAAGGAATCATTTATTTTAGGGTTTATAATCTAGCTTGCAAAAACAAATCATATAAATATGAAATTTGTGATACAATATAAGTAGAAATTGATTACTCAAGTATTTTTATTTGTTAAAATTGAAGTGTAGAAATCTAATTTTAGTATTGTACAAGTAGTACATCATTTTTCAAATTTACATAGATGCAACATATACAAAAAAATTAATAAATAATAAAAACAAATCACATGTATAATTTATATATGGTAATCAGTGTTACACCTAAAAACAAAACCATCCTATAATCACGACAAAAGTTGTCTACGATCTATTATACATCCATAAATCTAAGGTTGTAGAGACTCTGTAAAACCTAGCCCCAAGGAATAAATATCCTTATCAGCTACTAATGCATTCTCTCCAAAATGGGCCGCTCTAGCCACAGAATTGTTAACCTCGTTTAATTCATCTTCATTGAGACCAACAAACTTAGATCCCCCATCTTCTTGATTTTCTACTTCAGTGCGGGCTTCAGCACATGGTAACTGAGGGTCATGTGTACATAAAATGGTAGAGTCTCCTTCACAAATACCTCCAATGGTTTTTTTCTTCTTCACTTGATGGTGAACTTCCTCATCAATACTTCTTTTGCGTTTGTTTGTTGGTGGAGAAACATCTTCATCACTCTCTTCAGAATTAGAGAAATTGTCTTCATTAAGGGATTCAACTTCTTTATCCAACCAAAGAGGATCTTTGATTGGAATTGCCTCTCGAACCTTATTAACATAAACTCCTTTCTACTTTTCAAGCCAAAGATGCATGTGTACATTTCCCTCCATGAGAATGAGTTGTTCAACTCTTCCACTGACATTCTCTATCATGTGTGAAAATCCTTCCATGATTATCATCCAATCTGCCCGATAAAAGTGACTAATGAAAGCTTCAATAACCGCTGGACAACGAGCCTTTCGAAACTTGGAGCACATATTCCATCCATGTGATGGCTCGATATAAAAAACAGCAATATTTTGCTTGTCTTTAGCAAAATTGTCCTCCATAAATGATTTAGGAGGGTGCCGCAGAACAACAATATATTGCCCAACAGGAGAGAATTTGGCAATAGCTTTTGGTCCATCTTTAACAACCAAACCAATATTCTCTGATTGTGAACCAAAGATATATGTTCCAACTTGAACATAATATTCCGCAATATTATCCAAACACATCAAATTCTTGATATGCTCTACATTCTCTCCAACTGGAAGCATGAAAATCACATTCCATCTTTGGACTTCTCCCATCCATGACTTGATTTTATCCAACACCGATAAGTACTCTGTCTTTGACCAATAACCACCTTCAGGTCCATAGCGGCAATCAAACATCCACAATGCACTCCTACCTAAAGAACCAACATTGCTTTTAAAAATAGAATCACCAATCTTGACATGAGTGCAAAATCCAAGTCCAGTTGCTCCTTCATAATCAAAATTCAATTTCCAATTATCACCTTCAGTCCGTGGAATGGCTTTTCCATTGGAATGAAGTCCCAAACCACCACGTGAAACCAGTAAATGATGGTCAATCACATCACGAGGAATCAAATCAACATGTTTGCGTTGTTTACCATAGCCGGTTTGAGGATTGATATGGCTCCAATGCTTTTGAAAATCAGGACCTTTTGAAATGTCTCTAGCAAAATAGTCCAGTGCATCTTTGCCTCTAAACTTCTCCACATCCACTAATAGCCAATTTTTATTCTCACCAAGTGGATTTTTGTGACCAGCTTCCAACCATTTGAAGGCATTTTGAATGCCAGCTCGAAGCTTTGCCACTTCACACCAATGCTGTAACGATTTTCCATCTTCGCCGCCCGCAAAATAAATTTCCTGTTCTATATCCAAAGAATCCACCGTTGCCATTTTACAAAGCAAAATGTGTTCATTTTCTCTTAAACCTTGAAGAGGTCGGAGCCAACCAAAAGACATACTTGGACGCTCTCCAGTTGAGGTTTTTGTTTTGTTCCCACTCTGGACTATTGAAAGTCCAAGCTTTGTAACTCGTTGTTTCTTTGACTTGAAAGTAAGTTCATTATCATAAGCATCAGACATGGCCTTCAGTGCTTCCCAACATGTATCTGGAAGTGTGATCATAGAAACATAATCACGAAACTTGATTCTCATATCTTTGTATAAAGTCTCACCTACCCCCAATCGTTGGCTTGTAATTCCTGGCAAACAACGCAAAAAATCCTTTCTCTTCTCATCATCTGCATTAGGACGACCAAGACTATCCCATAATAATCTTGTTTTCTCCAACATTTCACCTGTGGTACTGTGGTACTTCCTGTTTGTTGTAATGTCATTCAATCTTGTTGATGAAAATAAATATGTAATATCATCATCATACAAGACAAGAGTTGCAGGTCGTCTTGAAAATATGTTGTCATACTCCTCCTCAGAAAGTGATTGAGATGCAAGATCACGTTTTGCCAAAATACTACAAGCATGTACAAGATGCTGTCCATCCACCGGCTCAATTATGATGCCTTTTAAAAGGGATTGTCTTTTCACCTCAAAAGAATCCCCTGGCATTTCCTCCAAGCATTTCAAAAATGCTTCTTTTGAATTTTTTCCTTTGAAATGTGTTTCTCCTTCAATAATGCCATTAATGTCTTTGTAATACATCGGACGTAAAGTTATCCAATGATTTTCCACCAACTGTTTTGATCGCAATGCATTATAAACTTTTTCCGCATTCTTCACATTGAGGATGCGTTGATTTGTAAATCCATCAGTTGGAGCTCTCACATGATCAGTATCAACCATAAAAGAAAAATCTCTTCCAAAAACATACCCCCTGTCAATTTCATCTTGAGATGGAGGATCTAATAGTTCCTTTCCAATAGACTTCTCAGTACTCCTCTGAGAGCTAACAAGTTTTTTTCCTTTCCCTTTAGAAATAGTCCGAGACGGTTCTTGAGTAGATGCAACAAGATCATCAGCTGTCAATTCGAAACGTGAATTTCCTTCTCCAAGTTCTCCAAATTCAACTTAAATAGGGGCTTGAGGGGGTAATTGAAATTCAATCTGTGAATCTTCATTTTGAACATGATCTTCGGGAAATGAGAGCGCTCCATACAATTTTTTGTCTGATGTTGGACGATCTGGCTTCTCCAAACCTACAACATTGGAATTACTTCCAACTGAGGCAAAACGTTCATGAGCATCCATGAACTCAGTCAACTCCAACTGCTCAGATTCAGTCAAAGTCTTAAACACATTGAACATAGAAGTGCAAAGATTTTGTTTTGCCTCATCCAACTCTGCCCACCATTTCCGTGCTTTAGGTAAGCCTGTGATTTTCATACCAATCAAATCATCCAAACTTCCAATAATATTGGAAGTTTTCATAACAAAAGAAGTAACACCGGTTACCGCATTTGGTATAACAAAAATCTCGCAAGAACCTGCATCTCCGGTGAAAGCTGGAGCTACAATTTTTTGAACAGTTGCTCCTCTTTTCCATATTCTTGAACATAATGTCTTTCCCTCCCCCCATGAATAATGAGTAATTTTTAGAATAACCCGTTTGTCATCCCGTGTAAGGAACCATCCATAATCTTGAAAAGCTACTGAAGGATTTGGAGCTTTTGGCATTCTTGCAAATTCTTTCTCCCGTGGCCGTGGCATTGTAAATTTGCCTCATAAACCCTAGAAAATGTTCAACAAAATTTAAAATAAAAATCATTAGTCAAACAATTGAAATCATATTAAAAACATAATACAAAAGAAAGTATGACCTATGCCACACTCTTTTATTCAACCATATCCTAGAAACTTTAGAACTGAAAGGGTGTGGAACATGCCCCACCCCTGCAATGAACCATATGTTAGAAACTTTAGAGTTGGAGGGGTGTGGCATATGTCTCACCACTCCAATCAAACACATGCTTGAAACTAAAAAGTTGGAGGGGTGTGGCACATGCCTCACCCCTCCAATGAACTATATGTTAGAAACTTAAGAGTTGGAGGGGTGTGGCATATGTCTCACCACTCCAATTAAGCACATACTTGAAACTAAAAAATTGGAGGGGTGTGACACATGTCTCCTTCCTCCAATGAACCATATATTAGAAACTTAAGAGTTGGAGGGATGTGACATATGCCTCACCCCTCCAATGAACCATATGTTAGAAACTTAAGAATTGGAAGGATGTGGCATATGTCTCACCACTCCAATCAAGCACATGCTTGAAACTGAAAAGTTGGAAGGGTGTGGCACATGCCTCACCGCCCCTCCCGAATGAATTTTATACTAGAAATTGAATAGTAAAAGAGGTGTGACACATACCTCACCCCCTCGATCAATCATGTGCAAGAGAACTTAGAAGGTAGGACGGTATGACATTTGCCTCACTTCAAATCAGTCCTATGTAAAAAAATTTAAAAAGTAAGAGCACTGTAATCCAATACAAAGTAGCTTTGTTTGTATACAAAGGTGAAACATTATTTCTGAAATGAGTAGAAAGGAACAAAAATATTCACAATAATTAGAAATAGACAAAAAAAACTTGAATAAATAGATGTTGTAATGAAGAGAGAAGAGATGAAAATTAAAACCCTAATGATTTGAAGATCACGTACCTAGGGCTGCCGTATAGCCGAATAGTCTTGGGGTACAAATTTTGAAAGTCTTGTGCTGAATTTGTAATTGATGCTGGTACTGGAGCGTTGGAGAAGTAGTCTTTTGGTATAGAACCTTGATTGCCGCAACCTAATATAATGTGAGCGCGTGAATTCAATAGTACTAGATTTGCAAAAGGCAATCCTACTAAGTTAATAGAGCGATAGTAGCGAAGGTGTGAGGATCTTTACAAGCAGAGGCAACAACTTCTAGAAGTGGAGACAACAACTTCTACAAGTTACGGGAGGAGTAACTTCTGCAAACAGCGGCAACTACTTCTACAAGCAGTGGTCTGCAGTAGAAGACTAGTGTAGAGGATGTGGTGCTGTGAAGAACTATCGCGGCGGAGGTGAAGGTTGCACCGGAGAAGAGCGTCGTGGCGGAGAAGAGCGTCACGGCAGAGGAGAGCGTCGCCGCGGAGAAGAGCATCACGGCGGAGAAGAGCGTCGCGGCGGAGGAGAGCGTCACGGCGGAGGAGAGCATCACGGCGGAGGAGAGCGTCGCGGCGGAGAAGAGCGTCGCAACGGAGAGAGCATTGCGGCCGAAGAGAGTGTTGCGGCGGCGGAAAAGGGTGTTGCGGCAGTGCAACCTAACGAGTTGGATGACGAAGAAACCCTAGTACGAATTGTAAGTTGACTAAGCGCGTCCTCTTCAAAAGAGTTTGAGAACAAGCAGACCGCATTTAAAAATAAATTAAGTTTTTTTTTTTTTTTTTTTTTCAAGTCTGGAATTGGTAGATTTCAGGAAAACTTCAAAATTCAATAACTTTTGCATACAAACTCGGATTTTTTTTTGTAAAATATGTAAATTATTATCATGTCAATGGCTATATTCCCTTCATATAAAAAAATTTCATTGCTCCTACTATTTACGAGTTATTGAACAAAATCTAATTGAAAAAACGATGATGTCATTGATTTTGTGTATATTCTACAATTTGATAGATTTTGAGATTTTTTTTTGCTTCATGGAAATATGAAAAGTTTTCATTTTCTTTTGCACACAATGTTTAAGACTATATCATATGTTCCATGTTCACTTTAAAATTTGCAAAAAATTAATTTCCTTTATATCATAAATCATGTCATAAAATAAATGACGATGGGGCAAGACATATGTCTTACTTAATTTTCAATAAAGAAATGAACCAAAAGAGGGTAAGGCATATGTCCCAATTCTTCTCCTTTTATTAAATAAACAAACTTATAAAAATAAAAATAAACATACGTTCTACCTACCACCATTTCATTAAATTAATTCATTGAATGAGAGAGGGGAATGCATAAGTCTCGCTCTTTCCCCTTCTATTATTCAAGTTCATCAGATGAGACGAGAGGATATATGATTCATCACTGCATTTAATTAAAGAATTAAATTAAAGTTTGGAGGGAAGGAGGCATATGTCTCATCCCAGATCTTTTATCAAAAAGATGTACCAAAGCAAAGAGGAGAGGTAGGCATATGTCTCACCCCCATGCTTTTATTAAATAGATGAATCAAAGCTAGGGGGGGAGAGAAGCATATGTCTCACCCAAATTTTTTATTATAAAGATGAACCAAAGCTAGGGGGGGGAGGGAGGCATATGTCTCATCCCCGGGCTTTTACTAAAAAAATGAACCAAAATAAGGGGGGAGGCATATGTCTCACCCCATGCTTTTATTGAACAGATGGACCAAAACTAGGCGGAGAGGGAGGCATATGTCTCACCCCCAAATTTTTATTCAAGAAATGGACTATAACAAGGAGGAGGCGTATGTCTCATACTCAATCTTTCATAAATAAATAAAAAGGAACTGGAAATGGAAGGGAAGTGAAGTTAGCAAAAAACATGCCTCATTCTACATTGCATTTAAATCTAACATTTACTGGCTGGTTTTCTTATTGTGCCAGAACCCTGTCTACAGTTTCCAATATCTCTATGGAATTAGATTTCGATTGGAAATGGGACGATGTTGGTGTTGGCCTTCCCTTTTTTCAAGGATCTACTGAAAATACGGATGGTCAATTGGAGCACATGCATCATCCAATTCAACAACAGCAAACTAATACTGACAATTGGGTCATTCTTCATAACATTTATGGTATCAAAGTTGCCGAAGGGAGCAGAGGTAATATGGGTGTGGGTGATATATTAAATGATAAGCCACTTTCTATGGATGATGAAGTGGTTTATATTCAGAGAGTTTTTATTCCTGAAACTCTGGTTCATGAATTGCACCTTAGAACTATGGGGGAATGCCTTCATAAATTTATAAGATGGCCTCAGTCTCAAATCAAGGATCCTCAGATTTCTACCCATCTAAATGTACCATTGGCAGCAGCTACTATAGAAGTCGTTTCATCACCACTTTTGAGAAATTCTCAAAGTTTACATGGGTCTCGGCGATCATCATTTGAACACACAGTGGAAGGATTACCAAGTCTTGATCCTCGACGTGCATATGTACACAAGATTCGGCAGCAAAGAAAACCAATAGGCCCTCGCACGAAAGGGTTATCAAGATCAGACAAAGTCACTTTAAATGCGATACAAGAAGCAAAAGTCAAAAAAGTTTGTGCCCAAAATTGTCTTCAGAATATTAATGCTCATGATATTTTATCATTACGATATCAGGCATTGAGCATGACAAAGTATGAAGACAGAGCACGCTAGATCTTAAATTGTCTTCGGGGCTTCATGGTTTCATCTTCAAGTGCACAATCTGAAATCAAATTTGAAACGAAGGTGGTCGGATATAAGGTCTGTCATGTTTGTTTTGCTAATGCAAGTGGATATTGCCTTACAAGATTGAACGAGATAATGTCAGATATTCGAGATCAAGATGCAATTAATGTTTCTCATGGAAACACTGGTAGAAGAAAGGAAGGCACTCATATCAGCATGGCTCGATCGATAGTTGAGTCATATATTCAATTGTTTGGAGAGCCTCAACCTCATCGCCATACAATCCAAAAATGTGATGGATTGAATATTGGAGTGATTTGTCTACCTATGAATGTGCGCCGCCATGAAGTATGGACATGGATAAACAACTCTTTAGAACGTATGGGCAAAGATAAGATTGGTTTGTCTACTTTCAAGAAGATGTGGAAAACAGAGTTTACAAATGTACATGTTCCTTCTGAATCAAGATTTTCAAAATGCCAAGTATGTTGGGAGTACAAAGAAAGTATCAAATCGGTGCCAAACGAAGCTATGAAGGCTATAATGATCCAAGAATATTAGAAGCACATTGATTTGACAATGGAGGAACGAAAAGACTATACTCGTGCGAGGCGAGCTGCAGTTGAAAGTCTAGATGATATTTTGAGTATGATTATTGATGGTATGGACCAAAACACTACATTTGTGCCTAGATTCAAGCAAACTGTAAAAGGCATTGAGTCTCGATATGTAAAAACTCACTTGTATGGAGTACTTGTCCATGGTATAGGCTTATATTGTCATGTGTGGGTGAATTCTCATCACAAACATGATAGCAATCAAGTAATAACATCCATCATGAAAGTTTTACAAGATGTAAAACAACGACGAGGACGATTTCCCCCTATTCTACGCATTCAAGCAGACAATTGTGGAAGAGAAAACAAGAATGTATACATTCTTGGTCTTTGTGCTACATTAGTAGCCCTGGGATTTTTTAAAGAAATCCAGTTGTCTTTTTTGATAGTTGGCCATACTCATGAAGACATTGATCAACGCTTTAGTTTTATATCTTCAGCCTTGAAGCGTCAAGATGTCGATTCGTTGAAAGAACTGTTGGAAATCATTCGAGCCCGTCCTACTTTTACTGAACCATTCATTCATGCCGAACATCTTGAATATATTCAAGATTGGAAGAAATTTATTACACCGTATTTGCGTGAAGACCCATTTGTTGGTATTAGTCAACCTCATCATTTCAGGTTTTACATGCAAGATAACAAACCGCATGTTCAAAAAAAGAACTATGCAAGGTCTCCCTCATGGGAACCTGAAAATGGATACATTTGTCTTGAAGCGATACCTGATGTCCGGTTGAGACCAATGTTGACGCCTATTTCTATTCATGATGAAAGGGAAATTAAGACTCTTCATGAATTCATTTCCTTGAAGGAGCAATATATTGCAAGACATATAAATGTAGAGAAGAATCTTCAAGCTATTGAAGAAGCTACTTGGCTCATTTCATACTTGAAAGATTTTCCAACCAACAATTACTTTAAAGCAACACGTGCATCATTTTGGCCACTAGTAAACAATTCGGAGCCCGTAAATTCTCCTTTGCCAGAGAGGTCAACATTGTCTAATACTGCAATTGATGATGTCCTTCAATCACTTCCTCCAGTATTGGTTACCTCTTTTTTTGGACCTCGATCTGAAATGCCAAGAGGACATCGTGTTTGTGGTAATAGAACTAATATAGGAGGCCGAGAAAGAGGACGTCAACAAAGTGATGAATATGCAACGGAAGAACAAGAAAGTTGTGATCATGGAGGTGGAAATCAAGAAATGGGTGGACAAGGAAGAGGGCGACAAGGGCTTGGACGAGAACGAGGGCGGGGACGAGGGCGTGGGCGAGGACGTGGACGACGACAATCTACTCAAGGAAATTCAACTATAGCCAATGCTATTGTTGTTGATCATTTTCCATCATTTGATCCACACCAAGATGTGAAAATAGGGATGATTATTGGGATGGAGACAGAGAACGATGATCGAGAAAAAGGCATTCATTTTTTTGTTGCAAAAGTGGTATCACTAAACCAACAAGCTTCAGAAGATGATAGTGCAGAGGTTCTGTGGTATCGGCCCAAAGTGCCTATTGGATTACATGATGAAGAAGGTTTTTTCCACAACCGGTACACAAATTGTATACATCGAGGATGGGAACCTTCTCGAGAGGAGAATACTTGGATTCCTATTGATTCAATATTTACCGGATGGTACAATACAGTTGGAACACGTACTTTAACTAGTATACGTGGTATGAAAACTGAAAAAGAGCTAAAAATTCCCAACAACGAGAAGTTTGATTTTCAATTTCATTTGAATTCAATAGAATAGGAAGATATCAGTATTGTGTGATTTATGTTAACTTGGATTAGGGAACTATTATTAATCTTGTACTTCTTACTGAAAGTGATGATGATCATGGAGTTTAAAAGAATGGATGATATCCATTTTGTATTAGTGTTAATGTAAAATCTTCGTGTGTCTGGACAATACTTCTACAATGATGTTCGTACTTCATGATTTCTATTTCTATCACAAGTCATTTTTTAAATTCAAGACGTGCATCTTTAAATTTGTAGTAATTGTAAATTTTTTTTACCGTAATAAAATTGTATGATATATTGTTTCTGATATTTCTTTGAATGTTAAAAATAAAATTATTATATTATTTTTATATTATTGTTATTGGAGGAATATCAATTAAAGCATTACTACTTATTACCACAAATTTTCTTTAGCCAAAACATTCAACATTTTGATAAGAATTCACCAAATAAAAATGAAACTCTTAAAACTCTAGTAAGTACGCTTTTATAGGGGCACATACGCTTTTAACGGAACCGGTGTTTTAGTGAAAAATAGCACATTTACCCTAGTCAAACATTTTTACACGTATTGTAGGGCTAGGTAGAAAAAAACTTCTTCGTTTCCACATTAAGCTTAGAGATCTTCATATTTTTTACATCATATTTTTTCTATTACAAGATGTGGTGTAAACCTTTATATTCACCGTTTGGATTCTCATTTTATAACATAGTTAGATTACAAAAAAATACGTTATAACACGTATTATGAAACGTTATAAAACGTGTGAGTGTTTTTTAGTTCGATAATAATAAGGGTTAAACAATTTTCGAACCTCTATTCCTTGTACAATTGTTCTGAATATGCTACACCCCCTTCTTCACCTTAAAAAAATGGTGTACAGTACCCTCACACAAGTATACGTACTTTTTGCTTTTGTACGTTTCCACACTACAGTGCTCCCAACTTTGGCACCATCTTGGGGGCTAAAAATTTGTCAATTTACCATGAAATTTTTGGCACAAGATCACTTCTATGTTGAAAACATGTGCGCCAGATTTCAAGGCGAAAAGATTTTTACAAAAAAAGATATCCAAGATTTACCAACATGGGGTAGCTGTAAAGAAAGTTTCATAGCTGCCAACTTTGACACCCTTCCAAGGATTGAAAGAATTTTTTTTGCCCATGTAATTTTCAGCATGAGACGACCTCTATGTTGATTATATGTGTGAAAAGTTTCAAGTCCAAAAGATCCATTCAATTAAAACTACATCAAAAGCTAGCAACATGTGTAGTTGTGAGAAACATTTCACTCCTAGCCGACTTTGACACACTCCCAAGGATTGGATTTTTTGGTATTTTCCCATGAAATTTTTGACATGAGACTATCTCTATGTTGATCACATGCGTGCCAAATTTGAAGGCCAAAATATCTACATATCAAAAGATTTTTGAAATCTACCAACATGTATAGTTGTGAGAAACATTTCACTACTGCCAACTTTGACACCCTCCTAAGGATTCAATTTATTTTTTTTCCCATGATATTCTGGACATAACACCATATCTATGTTGGTTATACATGTGCTTAATTTCAAGTCCAAAAGACCCACAAAAGAAAAGAAACAAATCTAAATCTACCAACATGTGTAGTTGTGAGAAACAATCAGCGAAACTATATCACTATTGTCAACTTTGGCACCCTCCCTAGGTCGGAAAAATTGTTAATTGACCATGAATTTTTTGGCACAAGATCACCTTCATGTTGATAACATGTGTGCCAAAATTCAAGGCCAGAAGATGAATACAAAAAACCATCTTCAAAATCTACCAAAATATGTAGCTACGAGAAACAATTTTGAATATATTTTTTTCTTTTCATCATGTGGCCTTGGAATTTGGCACACTCATTATAAACATAGATTTGGTCTCATGATAAAAATTCCATGGGCAAAAAAAATTCTTTCAATCCTTGGGAGGGTGTCAAAGTTGGTTAGCTGTGATTGGCTCACAACTACACATCTTGGTAGATTTTAGATATCTTTTTTTGTATTCATCTTCTGGCCTTGAAATCTGGCACACATGTTTTCAACATAAAGGTGATCTTGTGCCAAAAATTTCATGGTAAATTGACAATTTTTCAGCCCTCATGAGGGTGCCAAAGTTGGCAGCAATGTAGTGTGGAAACTTACAAAATCAAAAAAATACGTATACTTGTGTGAGGGTACTATACAAGACAATAACATCATGTTTAAAATGATGGTAATAAATTTAGGCCTTATGTAGTGCAAAAACTTGACACCAAGTGAAGCCAAAGCATGTTCACCCACTCAACACAGGGAAGAAAATGAGTCGTTTTCTCTACTTGAAACAGTATAATCTTTCAATCCATGTGGTCAAAGTTTAAGAAATTTTGTGAGGACATCTCTACATAAGTCTTAATTTGGATACCATGGTTAGATGTAGAATGTCATAGTCCAATAGTTTGTAATTTCCAAAGTTAACGGAAGTTAACCTTAAGCGAGCCCACCTAACCAGATCGTTTCCAGAGATTTTTATCGTGTGTCAAACCTTTTAAATCTAAAGACAATTCATACTCAGTACCTCAGCAGATCCGGAGGATGGCTTCTCCGATGCAGTAGTAACCAGTAACAAATAACCACAAGTGTTTAACTTAAACTCTGTTGAGCGTCAGAGTAGATTTTTGGTAAGTTTTTACAATGCCCGGAAAGTCATTGCCCTCCGTTCTCCCGTCCAGAGGCCACAATCTCCACAATCTAACTCTACACCATGAAAGAGTTAAAAGGTTGTAGCTAGTTCATCGGCCTTCATAATTTATTGGAAAATAGTTCTGGTAAACCGATCACACAAAGGCGGATTCCAACTACAACCACACCCAATAAATCAAACAAAGAAGATATAAGAATCACAACAATCTAATGCAAAGTAATTCACATAAGCAAGACAACCTTCCACATGGATCAATGAATCTCATCCACTTCAAGGGTAGAAAACCAAGAATACTCCAAACTCAGGCATAGACAGAATCTCTCCCAGTGTACCAAGAGGAAAGATGTCACCCCTCCTCCTCATCAATCCAAACACTTCCCACTTAAGAGATGCTATCATAAATAGCAGTGGGCTTTCCGAATCCCATCCGATAAGCAACTCTACTCGGTCCAACCAGTCTAGGGTTTGAAGTAGATCCCGGATCTTACTCCACCATCTAGCCTGGATATCCTACTCCCTCCATAAGCATAAGCTCACATTTAACCACATAACATTCAATAAGCCACAACCTTGCACATCCTAGCAAAGACCCACTAGGAGGACTGAAATCCTCTCCCTCTCTACTCACACAAGCTCAACAATGACTCTAAATACAAGCAATGAAGGCAAGACACAAGAAAAGCAACAAAGAAAAGAGTACTTAAACCAAGAGTCCAAGGCTCTTCAAGTACACAAAGGCCTCTAAGGCTACCCTCCAAAAATTGGGTCCACAAAACGTGGAAAACAACATCTAGAGCCTGAAATTGAGGGTTGCATAGTCACCGGCGGATTACCGGTTAGACCGGTAAATCAGAAGACCCCCGGTCGGAGACCGCTAAAACATTCTTTAACAAAAATACGTAGCCGGAGAAATCATTCAAGTGGTAGTGACCAGGTGCACAATGGAGCCCTATCAACATCACTACTCCCACCATATCGTTAATCTACCGCACCTTGCAACATCCTATCAACAAATAGGATAAAGCCATAGTAACATATAACTTATTACATAGGCTCATCCGGAAGACTTATCCGGAGGAGTGGACTTATCTTCCGGTAGATCCATAGGAGGATTGACTAAAAGAATGGGAGTATCCACAGGTACATAGTCAAGAGAATCCACCGGAAGGTTCGAAGTTTCAATCGGGAGGTCTATCGGTAGATTGGGAGTATCTACGGGTATATTGGGAGTATCCATTCATACATAGTTAAGAGAATCCACCAAAAGGTTGGCAGTCGCAACCGGGAGGTCTATCGGTAGATTGGGAGTATCTATTGGTATATTGAGAGTATATACCGGTATATTGGGAGTATCTATCGGTATATTGAGAGTATCTACCGTTACATGAGAAGTCTCCACCGGATCAACAAGTATAGCTACCGGAGATTCAACCAAAGAGTTCGTTTGTGAGAATGAAAGATCAACCGATTCTTTCCCGAGAGGCTTGAGCAGGAGACCTCGTTGCCTCTTATAGATTTTCACAGCCCACTCCTTGGAAGATGGAGAATCCACTCTACTCATTGGATCATCTTCTGAAGAAAAAAAATTGGTATAGATAAACCTTTTCTTCTTCTAGGTTGGGCTCTGGTCTTGCATTGGTATGGTGGCACTCGTTTGTCTAGCAAGCAGCTTGATTAGTGCCACCATAGTCTCTTGTGCCTTGACCTTCGTATCAAGGTGCTCCTTCTAGGATGTCCAAAGATCTTTCTTCACCTTGGTCAACTATTCCCGGACTTCTCGGACTACAGCTAGAATGTCTGCGATGTTTTCCACTCCAAACACCTTTCGGAAAGCCCTCTGAAGACTCCTTGCCTCCAGAAGAACCATCTCCATGTGCTGGACATCCCGGGTCACATCCCGAGAGAACTTGGCTATGTTCTCCACCACTGTGAGATTCTTGGATGGCCGCGGCGGTGGTGGTAGGTATTTCCAATGAGACTGGGATGACCTACCATCATTCAAGAGTAACTGGGATGATGACGCCTCATGTGGATTTGGCGGTAGCGCCAACCGTGTTTCAGTATGATGAAAAAAGGTCCGTGGAGCATGGTCCTCGGAAGTCATCTCTTGCCTCCAAATTCTCTTTTCTTCCGCTTCTAGGCAGTCATAATACTCGTACAAATGCATGAGATATGAAGCCAAGAAGGTCTTGGAACATCCACCTTGTTGAATTGCCAGGAGCTGTGGCAAAACGCTTCTGTCAACAAAAATCCCCAGTCCGGGAAGGAATCCTTAAAGAATGCATGTATGTAAGTTGTAGCCAACCGCGCTGTGATTCATTCACATCGGTTGGGGAGGAAGATTGAATTTTAAAACACAACCACCTTCCTCAACCGGTTCTTCGTGAATTGATCACTCCGGTAGCACTCCGATGTAGGAGTTTGATAAGTGCTTATTCAGCAACTCCCGGTTGATCCCGAGCTTTCATTTCTCCTCTTCTTGAAAAGAATACACCTTACGCCATACTTCTGTGGTCCATGTTCGAGTATTTGCCTGGTAGACTCCTCGGGGTGTCCCGGAAGGTAAGAACTCTGCAACCGCATAACCTTTTTGGAAGACCCAAAGTTTCTCGTATACTCCCATACAACACATCCGGGTGAGGTCTTCCTCCAACTCTCCTCCTTGCTCTGTCCCCTCCCACTTCTTAGAATCAATCTTGGAAAGCTTCAATGTCCCCGGTGGAGTCATGTTGTCCGGAATGGACTAACTCCAGGATGTGCCTGTACTTCCACCAATCACCCTACCAACTAAGAACTTATCACAATTTCCGGTCCAGCCTGGAAATCACAAGTATACCGGGCAATCGGTGTACTTTCTCCGGAACACTTTTCTAGATTAATGTGGATGTAGGCATCTCACATATCTAGTAACACAACTAACAAAACAACATAACAATTAACCACTTCAAGCCAATCAAATGGGGGTTGAAAAGAAGTAAAGAAATGATTGCACAAGAAAATGAAATACATAAGGTATTACAAACAATGCTTGGAGTGAGATATGGCCTTCTTTCAAATGCCTTTACTTATAGTACTAATTGGTAACAACCTTTGCCAATATATATAGGACTATTTTAAGTTCATTTCACCTCTCTCCATTTCTCCCCTTTACTTTTCCTTCTAAATATACCTCAATTTTTTACAATATCATATTAACAACGAGCAACTCTAATCTCTAGCAGATTTCCGGGAGCCCGGAGAGGTTGGGAAAAGATAGAAAATTTAGGCAAGACTACGAAAAGGGGAAGAATAGGGAGAACACAAAAGAAGACTTGCCACAAGGCCAAGATAATGGAAAATAAGTTATGAGACAAAGAGTAGACGCACGAGAAACAAGAATTCAAGATCTAGGAGGTACTTGGAGGTACAAACAATGCTTGGAGTACAAACAAGATCTAGGAGGTACAAACAATGCTTGGAGTAGAGTCTACCAGGAGACTTTTCTCTAGACCGGAAAAAAAGCAACCGGAATTCACCCCGGGAAAAGGAAAATAAGAAGAGATCTAACAAACGAGAAAGTTGTACAAACAAGAAAAATCCATCAATTGGCAAGAATCACCTTGTTCACAATTCTTGCCACCTCCTTGTTGCACCCGCAACCTCCTTGAAATCGTGGTTTAGTCTCTGAATCTTCCCGCCACGGTTGTGAATCTCTTTGCACCGCCTCGACGCCTAGTAATCTCCACCTTGCTATGTCTAAAACTCCCTCCACTACAAGCTTTCACAAACCCTAGGTTGCAAACTCAAACCCTAGGTTGCAAATTCAAATCCTAGGTGGCTGCAACTCTCCTTCTCTTTCTCCTCAAACCCCTTTCTTTTTTTTTCTTTTTTTTTTCCTTCTCTTTTTTCCCTTTTTTTCTTTTTCGCTTTCTATTCTTCTTCTTCTTCTTCACATTCTGCTCCTCTTCTTCTACGCGGTATGCTCCTCTTCTTTTTCACGGTTGGCTCCTCTTCTTCGCAGTCTGCTCCTCTTCTTCTTCGCGGCCTACTCCTCTTCTTCTTCGCGGCCTACTCCTCTTCTTCCTCGCGGTCAGCTCCTCTTCTTCTTCGTGGTCTGTTCCTCGTCTTGGCGGTCTGCACCTCTTCTTCGTAGTCTATTGAGCAGTGTGTATCCATGCCCGGGTATTCGGGTGGTATCCTTGTGGTGTTGATACCCGTCCGGTACCCAAGGTCTTCCTGGTACCCGGTCCATACCCGGGTTTAGCCTGGGTATCAGGTCTTTAATTTTAATTTTAATTTTAATTTATTTATAAATTTATTTATTTTTAATGTTCTGCGTGTTTTTAAAAGTGGGATAAATAGTGATTATTAAGGCATATAGTATATGTGAAGGTGGATGTGTATTGTTTTGTTGAATGAAGTGGGTGATATGCGGGAATGCGGTGTTCTGCATGTTATGAAACGTGTTATGAAACGTGTTTTGAAATGTGTTTATTTTTTTTATTTTTTTTATTTTTTTAAAAAAACACTCACATGTTTCATAACACGCACAACACCGCATTCCCGCATATCACCCACTTCATTCAACGAAACAATACACACCCACCTTCACATATACTATATGCCTTAATAATCATGAGTGAGCTCCACGAAATCCGGTGAAAGGAGGAGGGACTCAGGCTCATTTTCAAACGCCTAAGGCAACAAGAGATGGCTGACCTTGTTGAGAGCTCCTTTATGCGCTAGATCTGAGTTAGGGAGAGGACTGGGAAGCAGAGAGTGTTGGAAAGAGCTCACATACACTCAGATTTGAAGTAGTAGAGTTGTAGGAAGTATATTATGTTCAGATTTGTGAGAAGATTATGCTGAGAGCGGCTGGGACAAGTGTTGCCTCATAGATCATAGCAAAAGGTATACTTCATAGGCAACTCCTAACACAGATCTAAAGTGCTAGGCACTGATCTAGGGATCAACACCGAACCTGCAACCTCTCCCACGAGTCACCGCCCTCCTCCAGCCGGACAACCACAACAAGATCGTGCGCAAGAACTCCCTTGAGCTGCCAGCAGGCAGCTGTGCACCGCCAACGACTCCAGCCGCATCCCACACTCGCCCCTTCCTCTATCTCTCTTATGTTTCAGTTGCTATTTTCTCTTCACAGAATTCTGTTTACAAGTACACTAACAAGTTAGTAATCCACCAACACAGATCCAGATCCGACAAGGCGCAGCACAGATCCAGACCTAACAAGACGCAGCACAGATCCAAACCCAACAAGGCGTCGAAACCGGAGTAGCGGACAAGCAGCAATGACGGACACAAACAAACAACAACATACGGCCACAACATATGACAACACCAAACAGCTGCATCAACACACGAAGCTGCGGTAACAAGAGAACAACCAACCAGCCAAGAGCCGAATGACCGCACACAACAGTTGACACAACAACAACCTGCTCCGACATTACAACGACTCAACCACAAGGCTCTACACACACCCTAGATAATATCTCTCTCCTCCTTCTTTCATTTTATTAGAATCATAGCTTGCTTGCAACAAAAAGAAAAATAACATTTCTCCACAGATGCTAACGACCTAAAGAATCTAAAACACATACACACCATACACACAGATAGATATAACAAAAATAAAGCTAGAAAAACCATACCTTTGATACGAGCTGGTCCTTTCACCACACGAAAACTTTGTTCCTATGTGTGCAGGCTTAGGCGCTACCCTCACCTACGCAGATTCAAAGATCATGAGCGTCAAGACGAAGAACAAAAGAACAAGATCAATATCCACTCACAGACGACCAGAATATCATCAAAAAGGCGAACCGCAGCTGCCGCAACAAACAACAAACCAAAACCAGGCCAACTTTTGACCTCTATCCCTCATTCTTTCCATTCAATTGATTATACATACTCTCGTTTATACCATATATGCATAGAAAGACTAGTACTAACAAGAAAAAAAACCCTCACTAACCACACTCTTCTAGCAGACAACGACCAAAGAAGCGCACCTAGTTACAAAAACAACAAGAAGCGCGAAGACAAGAAGTACGAGAGCAGGATCAACACACACTTTACGACGAACAGACCTCCACCAAAAAAACGGACCACAGCTACCTCAAGAAGCAACAATCCGGAACCAAGCCAGCTCTCAGCCTCTATTCCTCGTATCCCCTTACTCAGTCTTCTTTACTCATTGTTATGTACAAAGCTAACATCATGCATGCATTACAAGTTTAATACTACCCAATTTTTTTAAAATGTATTAATTGCAACCAACTAGCAGAAGCAGAACAGGGACACGCACCTAGCCGCATACCAAGACGGAACCACACTTCGCTGCTCGCCTCAGGCGAAGCTCCAAACCTGCCGACCAAGAAGACCCACCGCCAACCCTATCTGCAACAACAAGACGAAAACCCACGTAGGTCAACAAGACGACAACATCGTTCATCGAAGTATCGAGCAAAACAGCAAGGAGCCTACTCACAAATATCGAAAGCAAGCTGCGACGGCACATCAAACAAGAACATACAGAAGACCTCACAACACCAAAGCTGTGGGCAAGCGCCGCAAGAAGCTCACCCACAAGTGAAGACACCCAGCACTAGGAGAACAGAGCTGCTTACAACAAACCCACAGCAAGTGCATGCGAGGAAAGGCGACCCACTTGACTCCAAGGCAAAGACAGCGCACAAGAAAAGCAAGAGGAGCCCTGACCACCAAGCCCGAATCGCACCGCGCTTAACAATAGCCCCAACTCAAGCCCAAATCGCGCCGCGCCCAATCGTAGCCTGAGTTCAAGGACGCCAAGCTGCAGAAAGTAAAGGATGCCAACGAAACAAGAGTAGAACAAGCCACCAACGACACTCACGACCCCGCATTACGGAATGGTGCTCTGGAGAGAAGCCTATTTTGCCCAACCGCCCCAACCTGCAGCCCGACATCGACGCTTCCCACTCCAAGACACAACACCTCCTACCCCCAGCCTAGGAGAATCCAGAGAAGATCCCAGAGATCATGCCTAGAAAAGACATAGAGAACTCGGACATAGACGTAGAGATGGAGTTCCAAGAAAGAAGCCCTGATAAGACACCCAGCTCCAAAACAACAAGGAGGAAAGGCGCACCAACTGGTAGCAACATGAAGAAAAGAACCTCTTCAGCTGAAAAAGGTTAGTCACTTTAAACACGAGAACTCTCAAAATTTAAATTTTGGCTAAGGTTCCCTGCTATGGAGGCCATGGCGGTAGCGGAAGGGGCTGAAGAATTGTTTAGTGGAGAAACTGCGGAGGACATGATCACAAGAGGACTTAAAGAGGAGGAAGCCATAGAAGTGTCCAACGCAAGAGTGGCCTTCCCCCGCATCCCCCAAGTGCTTTACCCCATGGCAAGAACGAGAGTTGAAGGACAACACTACAAAACAGGAGAACAAAGGGGGTTTGGGCGGGATGCATTAAATTGCACCTCCTCAAACCGGAAATTGATGGATTAATGCTACTCAAGGGCCTAAGGCCCTTCATTCTAACAATTGATGGAGAATGTGTAGTGGGCAAAGTATGTAAAACCTACCATGGGATTGCCAATGGCTCTAACTTATTCGTGAAGATCAAGAGCAAAGCCTTAGTAGGAATCTCCGTGCAAGCACTCTTCAAAGAAGCACTTGGAAATAGCTTCCACCGAGGACATGAGTTTGAAATATCGGGAGTTCAAAAGGCCACTAATGACTCGCATGCCTTCAACATTGCCACGACTCCACAACAAGTGAAGAAGATACTATTGCACCACATCACCTTGCGCGGAGAAGTCTTGCAAGCAAGACAAGTCCTTGACACAAAAGGATCCAAAGGTACTATCGAAACTAAAGCTAAAAAAGATGCATTGACTCTTACCCTCTCACCACTTTCCATCTCACTCAATGTGGAGAGCACCATCCATGAAATTTATAAAGTCATGGGTGGAGCTAATGTAAGATCAATTTGGTTCCACCAGGACAATGGCACCAACCACAATGGTAGTGCCAATGTCGTATGTTCTAACGCCATTGTCTATAGAAATTTCGTGAAGAAAACACATGTAGTTGGTGGGAACTATGTGGACTTCTCACCCCACCGAAGAAGCTTGGAAGGAATCGAACCACCAACCGATGAACAAGTGAAAACTTTTGGCTTTGACGACGTCAACACCGCAATTGTCAACACTATATCCACCTTCAACATGCAAGAGAAAAGTGACAACATTACCAAGAGAGATATGGTGGAACTATTGGAAGAAAACAACAAGAAGATGAGGCAAGAGAATAGAGACTACACCGACAAACTACATGATGAATTGAAGATACAAATGGAAGAAATTCAAGTATCCATGCTTGCCACACTTGAAGGCATGAGAGCCTTCGCGGGCAAAGTCAACAAACTAAGACTCGAGCCAAACATGTGACCTTCAAAAACCACATAGCAATACATACATACCTCCTAGTATTTTATACTATCCAATATAGTATAGACTCTCCATACAAAACTAGTATGGACTACGTAGAAATATACAAGTATATAAATACGATCAATGTACACCGTATTAGAACATATACTCAATACCAAAATACATACCACAATTTACACCCTACTCCATACTGTATTCTACAACACAAAAAATACACACACTTCCTCAAAAACACAAAATACATACTCCACATCATATATAAACAAAGAATGAATCATAACACACAATATACCAAATACCATACCAAATACCATACCAAATACCACACAAAAAATAATCATTACATATACTATCCCCAAACTAAACATCACACAAAACATACACCTAGAAATACTTATTACCCTATCCACGAAAACCTCACCAAAAAATATATACTAAAAAACAAACACACCATACACCCAACCTATAAACACACACATCTCCAAAAATACACCCAGAAGAATCTAAAACACACAAAAATAACCACCAAAAAACAAAATATTTCCTACACTCTAACTAACACTACATACATCACAAATACAAACAAAAAAATCACAACATATACCATAAACAAAAACATGCATACAACCATAAAGAAAAATATAATAATAGACAATAAAACCAATAACATAAAAACAATCCACCCAAAAATATATATATATAAAACAAAAAATCAAAGAAAACATCAACTCACTAAAACATTGCATTACAAAAATACCATAAATAAATACCTCTCTCTCTCATTAGTATTATACAAAAAGTAGTTCTCACACACATTAAAACCATACACGTTACGGCCTATTATACTATTACCAAATACATTTTACACTACAGATACACTAACAGAATATCCAACCATTATACCAAATACCAAACATATATTAAAAAATACTTCTCCCATACAAAATACAAATACTATACCAAATACTACTCTAACTATTATACCAAGTACCAAATACCAAATAGAAAAACTTATACACACACATGTACACAATACTAAAATACATACACATACAAATACACCAAAAAACATACACATACATATACAAACAAATAAGAAAAAAAATAACAAACAAACATACAAAAAAGTAATAATACAAAATAAATCACATGCACACAAACACTCATACATAAACACAAATACACATACAAAGAAGAAGAAGAACGCCGGTTCCCAAACTAGAACTAAACAAAAACATAGAACTAAACACACACAAACTAATACACGTAAACCCACCCTAAACACAACACAACTAGCAACTATATGCGAAAAAACCACCCAAAGCACAACAAAAGAAAAAACAAAAACACATCCAAACAAAAACCCCCTCTCACCATAGTCCAAGCATAACTACAAAGAACAAAAAGAAAAAAACTTCTTCCTCACAAAGTTACACAAAATCACATGGAATGCCTCCTCACTAAATACCGCCCTTCCAAGCTTACAAAATTTGGTCACACACATAGACACACCACCGGCCCTAATAGTTATACAAGAAACAAAATTAATTGCCACAAAATCCACAAAATACATACAAAATATATTTCAAAACTATAAACTCATCTTTAATAATACACATGCACTTACAAGATGCATTCAACAACGGAGACCATACACACCGGGCCGCGGTGGCCTACTCACACTAATACACAAAAAATATGCCTTCCCAGGCAACATCAAAAAAATCCCCACCCCAATGCACATATCACTATACATCCAAATAATCAAAATCACTAATCACCCACTACAACCGTGGTTAATCTTTCACATGTATATGCCATCCCATCCCGAAGATACTAGATTTATCTTAGACATACAAAACACTATTACATCCCAAATTTACAATAACTCCAATCATACATACCTATTATGTGGAGACTTCAATAGAGACATAGCGCTATTTGGCCGCCAAAATGGAAATCATAACAACCCCCCTCAAAACATTGATCACCAATGGCGTCACTTCACAGATAGCTTAAACTTCACTTACATCAATACTGATACACAATTCTCTAGGCAAGGTGGCTATAACTATAATGACTGGAGTCTAATAGATGGATTCTATATAAATACAAACAACAATACACAATGCACCTCCCCAACAAACGAAGATATTATTCTCAATTCTGACCACTCACCGGTACAATTACACATCCCAAAAAACACACTAATTAGTAGAACTCCTACAATCCTAAACAATGACATCATACGCATACTCAACCCTATTCCAAAAAACAACATAGAAAAATTCAACACAAAATTCTTTGAAAAAAACTCCGTACAAATAGACTCCCTCAAAAACACTCTTAAAAATAATAATCAATTAGCACGAACACAATGGCAAGAAGCTTGCCACACCCTAGACAAACTCATCAATAAAATCTCAGATACACTAGAACAAACTTGTAGAGCACATCCTATACCTCAAATGACCAATAGAACTTCCCAACAAAGAGGATACTTACCCCGTAAACTTTCTAAAACTTGGAAACAACACCTAACCACATATCATACTATAAGAAAAACCATTAGAATTGTAAAAAATAACCCTCTATGGCGTAATCACCCCATATGCAACGAACTACTAACTCTACAACACATCTAAATTCCCACCCCGCCGCCCCCGGACCTTCCCCACGATACATGGATAAAAGATATTGCACTAATTGCAAAAAATGCCAACATACAAGCCCGGAAAGTTATCACAAAATACGTCAAAGATAACATTAAAAAGCCATCTCAAAATATAGGCAATTATACAAAATTAGCCCAAAACAAATTACCAAAAAAGTCTTTAAAAACCTTGAATCCTTGCCAATGGATTGTATCACAGATCAATATAATAATATTCTAACTAGCCCCGAAGACATTGCGAATGAAATATTCAACCAACAAACACAAACCAACAGACCAATAGTACCAGCATGTAATTACCAACCACAACATACAAACGAATGTACATGTGCAGTATGCCAATATCCATGGCATGACCTGGATGGATATACCCTTGACAAACTAGGCAAACCAGAAATTTCACTACACAAATACCTTAACAGAGCCACATACGACACATGTCTTCAAAACCTTGGTAACAATAAAGCCCCAGGCCCCGATTGCATACCAAACTCAATACTCAAAAACATGCCCCCAAGATTTCATAAACTACTATTTCTATTCTTCTCTCACTGCTATAAACAAAAACAAATACCGACCTCATGGAAATCTAGTGCAACAATTTTACTATACAAAAAAGGCGACCCATCCATACTACCCAACCATAGGCCAATTGCACTAGCTAACACAATATATAAACTCTTTACCAATACACTCATCTCCATACTATCCTCATATGATGAAAAATTCAAAATCCTACATGATGGTCAAGAAGGATTTAGAGCAGAGAGAAGTATTGCTTGACAAATACAAACTATAATAGCCGCACTAGAAGATGCACAATTTACTAATCAAGATATATACATACTATACGTTGACTTCAAAAATGCCTTTGGCTCAATAGACCATGCCCGACTACTAGCAATTATGACGGACCTTGGTTATCCAAAAGAGGCAACTACACTCATCGGAAACATCTACTCCCAGTCATCCACTTACTATATTGGTGAACACTTTGGGAAAACAAAACCTATACCTATTCAAAGAGGAACTATACAAGGGGACACCCTGAGCCCATACCTATTTATTATATTTCTAGAACCACTACTCAGATGGCTAGAAAGAGGCAACAATGGATACACTTTTGGCACATCACAAGTCACAATAAACTCTGCCGCATACGCGGATGACCTAGCCGCCACAACTAACAAAATCAAATCTATCCAAATACAACTCAATAAAATTGATAAATATTGTAAATGGGCCGGTATGGATGTAGGTGTCCCAAAATGTGCCGCTACTGGATGTCCAAACAAATCCAAATTGAACCCCACCACTTTCAAAGCCTTAATACAAGCCGCTAACATCAACTACCGCAATCAACCGATCCCCACACTACACCAAAATGAACCATACATATACTTAGGTATAAATCTTGTTCCCTCATAAAAATGGAAAATCCAAATTCACACTACAACCACAAACTCATCAAACAATCCAAAGAACTAACAACATGCCCGGCCACCATGAAACAAAAAATAAAAATGGTTGATACTATACTACGCCCAAGAGTAGCATACAGTTTCTACGGGGTACCATACTCTATGCCAGCTATCAAAAAACTTGATCAAAAAATAATAGCCATACAAAAAACCATATGTGGATTACCAAAATGTATGTCAAATGCAATAACCCAACTTCCACATAACCTATTTGGATTTGACGCCTTCTCCCTCAAAAACGCATATCTACGATGTATAGGCGAACAACTACAAAATGCTTTAAACGATAAAGGTAGACTTGGAAGAATATATAATGGATTAACGCATTATGTCCTTGCCTAATACGCTGGCGCCAAAAACATACCCAAAATTTTAAAAAATGATTTTATAAGATCACCAATAACACGAACATTCTTCTTATTAAAACATATAGCTAAAGCCACTTTAAGAGTACGCTCCCAAACTTCCTCATTAATCCTACATCACTAGAAATAATATGGCGCCAAGAAACACTAAATCACAACACACTCAATGGCCAACTCTCCCAAAAGCTTCTACAAAAACTCATCTCTAAAAATTTCTTTAAACTAACACAAATTACTTTACCTAACGGCACACACATCATGAACAATGAGGACTTCAAAACCTACCACTTCACCCCATCCAAACTATTAAAAAGTGCCCTAAATATTGCTAAACAACTATTTTGCCAGCCAACATGCCCCAATACTTGTAATACTCCTTGTAACATACACCCATACTCACATACACTTAAAGACTTGTTCATCACCCTCAACGATAGCATCATCCCAAGAAATATCCCCACACCAATCAACCCCCCTAACCCTCCACATACATACCATCCCCGTCCCCCAACATACATCCCCAAAAATCCTACCACATATCCCATTAATAACATCATACGCCATAAACATATCCAACACACAGACACAAATAACATACAAAATTGTAGAGTGATTTTTCACCACTCGAAGAAAACACCCAAGTGTACCCACACCTCATAGGATTTGTTACGGGGATGATCATACGCCTAGTTTAAGTAATTAAAGTTTAATTGTCTAGTTATAGCTATCTTCTCGGTAAATTCTTAAGGTTATCTACCTATCTTTAGGAAATTAGGGCTGTTAGCATCACTCTTAAGGGATCCACACAAACAAAGTCTAACCCCAAAGAATCTCTCGTGCGTTAAGAAGGAACATTAGTCCTTTTAAGATTGTGCTTATGCCACTAATTCTTAAACATATGCCACACTGGGCTAATGGAAGTTTCTATTAAGACTCATTGCATTGGTTCCTTAATCACAGCCTTTAAGAATTCAAATTCTTACTTCATGCAAATCGCTCCACATTTCACGTCCGTCCATTTAGTCCACGTGATCACGTTCTTAAGACAAGGGTTAGTCTCAAAAATCACATACACAAGTTAACTTAAGTCTTTAAGGAGTTCACCTCTTAAGTCTCCACTTAAAATCACTTATACACAATTGAACCTTTTAAGACGACGGTGTTTTACACTTACTCCTACCATTTAGTCTTTTTAAGATCTCTAACTAGTTCTTAAGACTTCATTCTCAGTCGACTCCATGTTCTTAAGAATACAATCTCTGGCCCTTAGTTCTTAAGCACTCACTTACTCACTAAGGACTGATTCTTAAGAACCTGCACTATCTAGACCAATTCAGCCTTACAATGTTCTTAAGTTTATGTCTTAAGACTACCAGAACAGGGAGTGCATCTCACTGAATGCAAATGATATTCCGTGTTCTCACCCATACACACCTTTAAGTCCAAGCTCTTAAACTTAAGGGTCTCCTAGTACTTAAGGTCTCAACCTTCATAAGCATATGTATCCAAAGTTGGACTTAAGATTCTTAAGTTTCTATGTTCTTTTCTTAAGTCTTTCTTTGGGATTTGTTCCTTACTTACTCTCTTATGATAGATTCTTTAAATACTCACAATTTTGCCTATCTTAAAGAATCCCTTCTTTTAAGGCTAGACTTAATGCTAATTGTTTGTATGCATAATATGACACTCTTGCCATGCATCAAGGTATGCCTCTCTTGATGTATATTGCATAAATTGCATTAACATGAATAAGAACTCCACTCTTATTCTTATGATACTCAAGTTATACTCACTCACACTTGAGATCTTATTAAGTACTTATACATCACACACCTTATGCACTAAGTAACTTAATTTCACATTATCTCCATTAATCTTCACACTCATGATTAATGCTCCAACACACACACACAAGGTCACACCCACCACCTTAGTAGTTAGGGTATTTCCCTAACTTATTCATGAAGAATAAATATACAATGCATTCATGCATAAGAATTTTATCCACAATTAATACCTAATGCATGCACTTACATTTACAACACACAATGTCAAATTTAGTCAATGAAGATCACATATTATTGCAATTATACATATGACTCAAGTCACACACAAGACTCTACACATGCAAATTCAATAACAATTATATGTTCATATATAAAATTAAATACTCTTACAACATTAAGTGTCATCAATTAGCTTTTTCCCTTAAACCTAGGGCTCACTCCAATCTTCCTCCAAGGAATTTCTATGGTAATGGCAAAGAATGCTAAAAATTCAAGCTAGTCATTCTACTCAAGATCCAAGAGGTACACCTCTTGGCAAGAGATTTTCTCTAGTATTAACCATTAGGATTAATTCCACTAAATCTTCACATCTCTTCATATCTATTCATGAAAAAGCACACCCTACCCAAAGGGTGCGAGTTTCAACCCTTTTCCCATTATTTCCTAATTCTTGGATATGAATAGGTACTTTCCAATTAATTAACTACTTAGTGTAAACTTAATCATTAATTATTTGATTCTCCATATATCTACAACCCTTTTTACACTTGATTTTCGGAAAAAAACTATTTTTGTCATTTTGGCTCTACAAAAATACCTACACAAAATATTTATGGCAATGTCAACACAATGATAATACATACATTAAATGGCTTCCCCAAAGAGACCCTTTTCCACGACACGACACCCATACCTCTACACATAACACCGAAAAATTAAAACAATACTACCAAAAAATTCAAAACACAACATACTTGGATATCATCCTAGCCCACCACCCCCAAGAACAATTCTTCGACTCAAGATCTGTAACGCCACCCATAATTATCCCACTCTTAATCATCTACACAACAGAATGCAATCCCGAAAATGATATCCTTACATCCTCTAATAGAATTCAAATAGATAACAATCAAGCACATTTATACGAAGAAAACGGCCGACATCTACACGCCATCCCCGTTACCCGACTCCAATGGTTATGGAATCAATACAATACAAACTTACAAAAACCTACAAACATCGAACCAATAACCCAACCCTTTGAAACCAAACTAATATGGCTATACCAAAGGTATAAATACCAAATACCAAAAATTGACCCCCTAAAAATGCGCAATACACAATACCCACTCCCATTTTAGACTCACTAATCCCATCCTTCAACATAGAACAATCATACTTTTCTTCCCCAGTCACATGTTCTACCAAATTAAAAAAATTCTACTCACCCTATGAAAGAGACAAAATATTCGGATCCCTAGGCAAGGCCTTTGACTATAAATGGATCGCTAATGGCATAGCTCACCCCCACAACAAAAAAGATATGGCACAAGCCATACATTGGGCTCGACTTGCCGCCAAACACGATCCAAATAACACAAATACAATCATCATCACACCGAACAACAATTGGTACCAAAACAACAACCAACATTTAAACCCATTTTCAGATTCCCATATCATTGCAGTATTTGAGGCAGACACAATACCATACGAAGAACCTACTATCCCACCCGAACTAAAAAAACCCCGAATCGAGCCATCAACATTACAAATACTATGCGTCCATCATCAAAATAAAACCCTTGGCTCCCTAGAACAACTTGCTGAACTTACCTCCATAACAGACAATTTAAACATACACCGACTATACACAAAACCGGCCCCACCAACACCTATACAAACCCCCGTAAACAGAAATAAAAACTGGTCAAAACTAAACTATGTCAACAACACACTAAACTACTCCGTCACACCTCCCCCTCTACCAAACTACCCAACTCATACCACACCAAAATTTAACCCTGCACACAGTTATTACACCGATGGCTCCTTTAAACCACCAGAACAAATTAGCCCGGGATCTTGGTGCAGAGAAAAAGCTGGCTATGGCATATATAATTCTACCAAAGAAATTAACCTAGCCAAAAGACTCTATGGACTACAAAATATCCTCAGAGAAGAACTCATGGCCATTCACAAAACACTACAACTCATCACAACAAAATACAACAATGAACCCGCACATATATTCATGGATTGTATTAATGCACTCTACTTACTAAACACTCAAATAACACACCCTACCCTTCACAATAGTCACCCCGACCAAACCATATTAACGTCAATGGTCCAAATGTTATAAAATCGTACACAAATCACAACCCTCCACAAAGTGAGAGCCCATGCCAACATTGATGGCAACGAACAAGCAGACAAATTAGCAAAAGAAGGCCGAGAAAAAACACACAAAAATGCCAGAGACCCATACAAACATGCCCATGCCACCCCATACTATTTTCAAAAAGAAGATTGGCCTTCCAAAGAAGATACCCCCGACAAAGGCCCAATTAGATTTTTGGGCAAATATCTCAAAAAATAAGACTTCTACAACAACCTTGATACAATCTCAGACAACTTCCCTAACATAGAAAAGTGGACTAACAACAATGACATAGACAATGAGCTCTCTACTAATTTTTGGAAAAACCCCAGCATCACCGATTCACAAATCACATGCCTTATCAAATTCCGTACCGGTCAATACATGGGAAACGCCCGTAAACAACTCTTCTTTGGAATAGAAAGATTCCCATCCATAACATGCCCCATATGCCCCTCAACGGACCCCGATACATGGCTTCATGTTCTACTCAAATGCCAAAACCACCACATACACTCTCTAATTGTTAAAAGATATAATAAAGCGATATGGGAAGTCCGAAAACTAATCACCTCCTACAATAAATCGAGATGTTTTATACTAATGAACGCCGGCACTTTTAATAACAATCCACAAGAAAATACGGTCCCCCCTTGACTACTCCCATGTTCATGTATGACCCAAAGATGTCATTGCAACGCTAGGCTCAAACCGGACATCCTTTGTGTTAAAGGTTTACCATATAATGACCCACCACCCGATAACATCAACCAAGACTACACCATTTAATTCATTGAATTCACATATTACAATGATAGATTTCCCCCGGAAACAATCCAAAACAAAATAGATAAATATCAACCCCTTATTGAAGACATCATTGCCCTCGGATGGAATGTGGACCCCCTTATTGTAATCACATCCGGCGCTCGTGCCACCACCTTTATCCCATCTATAAAAACTCTAGAAGATACCTTCAAAATACCCATTGAAACAATTAAAAACACCTTCAAAAACATTAACACCATCGCTACTCAATATGCCATGTCCATTTTACTGCACAATCGCAAAATTGAAAACAACCAAGCCCTTCCCGATACACAAGACCCCCCTTAATTTCTTTCCCCCACTTTGATTTATCTTGATTGGTTGGTTTTATGGTTCTTGGCTACTTGCTTGGTGGGTTTGTGGTTTTTGGCTACTTGCTTGGTTAGTTGGATGGTTAGTTGGTTGGGTGTTTTGTTTGGCGGGTTTCTGGCTATCCGTTTCATAGTATCTACCCTCGAAAGGGGGAAGTAGTTCCAACTTACTAATTCCTTGTCCGGTGGGCACGGTCTTAGTAGTAGAACGAATAGACACTTTATTCACGCTGGTCCCCTTCCGGGAACCGAGGTTCTTCTTCTACCTTAATAATCACTATTTACCCCACTTTAGAAGAATGGAACCACCTTCTATCACTACAATACGCTAATATAATACAATGGACTAACACTCTTTAAAACTAACTAGCCGCCCTATATAACCCACCCAAACGACATTTTAACACAAATAACCCATACACAAAATTCATTGAAGAAAACCAAGACATTATATATCATAGAGACTCAATTCATTAAAAACTATACGACTTCATTCATAATCAAAATCCACTCCAATTCAAAAACCCAATACAATAACAACTCTTATTTCTCCCCAAAGAATTAATAAAAGAATCACTGAGATGCTTTGAACCTATATATGAATACACACACCCGCCTCCACCACCTCCATACATCCCCCTCCTTATGAACGATGTTAGGGGGATATGAACATTTGACCCCTCATAAGAACGATGTTATGTTTGCTTGGAGATATCATAATAATTAGTCTATAGTGTGTTATAGACCTAGTTTAGTTTTCAAAAGTTTCAGCTTTATCCACCTCCTTGACCAAGCTGACTTGTGTGTTTGTTTGACTTTTAAGAGACTTAACCCCTAAGAGCCCATTCAACCCACGGGGGACGTTTTGGATTTTGGGCAGGTACCTATGATTGGAAAAAGTCTTCAATTCTTCGAATTTTTTTAAAATAGATAGTCCTTGATGAGATCTTTGTAGAGAAGTTTACAAAAATGTATTCAGACTTACGGTTAAAAAGTTATAAGCCTTCAAAGTTTAAACGGGGTCTTTGGGCAGCAGGGGCAGCCAAGTAAACCAATACAGTACAAATATTTAAATCGGGCAAAAAATCCGGTCATAAAGGGTGAAGAAGAGTGGGCAGCCAAAATCATGGGTGGGAAGGTAGAGAACATGAAGACTAGACTTCAAGGCTCAAAGTCTAAGAGCAGTAGTTCTATATAGAAAATAGAAAACAATTTTAAAAATTAAAAAACTAAAATTTTAATAATTAAAAAATTAAAATTTTAATAATTAAAAAATTGAAAATTTTAAATTTAAAAACAAAAAAGTTTCTATAATATTTGTTTTCATAGTTAATATTATGAAACTATTATATTAAATAACTAAATAGTTAATATTATGAAACTATTATTAAATTATTTAACTATTTATTATTATAAATATTATAAATATTATTATAAATATTATGAATATTATTAAAAATATTAAAAATATTATTGAAAATATTAAAAATATTATTGAAAATATTAAAAATATTATTAAAAATATTAAAAATATTATAAATATTATTAAAAATATTATTAAAACTATTATAAATATTATTTAAATTTTTAATATTATTTTAAAATTTTAAAATTTGTTTACTGTATATTATAAATAGCTGAGGATATTATAAATATTATTTTTAAAAAATATAATATTTGTTTACTGTATATTTTGAAGACACTTCCATATTCCAAGTCTTTTCCACCAAGAGTGTGACTTCAAAAGGAGTGGGTGAATGACGTGGCCCTTCATATTGTGAAGGGTCCCAATTTCAGGCACTGCCCTCCCGTATAATGCTTCATATAATCAATAAATTCATGAAAATTAGAGGTTTTACTATTTTTACTCGTTTTTTTCTCTAAAATTAGTGAAGACATAACTTGAAAGTTTTCACCGTTGGGGTTCTTAAATGCATGAGGTTGAATGAAGCAAACAATTACATATCAGTTATGTAGTATTTTGTCATCATTTTGAACCCCCTTACACTAAAGTATATATTTCTACATCTAATATCCCTCAAATTGATCTCAAATTTTGCACGCAAATAGCTAACAACATTTGGGTCATAGTGGTATAAATTTTTTATCAGACTTTAGTGTAAAAGTTAAAAGATATGCTAAGTCAAAGTGGGCTGACCTAGCCGGGCAAGGGGGGAAAAAAACTTTTCATTGCACTTCAAACCTTATGATCTTTATATCTATACGGTGGATTCCAACCAAATTTTTTTCTAGAAGTTTATGTGAATGTCTATTTTAAGATCTTACCGATGAATGTCCAAAATTAGAGTTTAAAGTTAGATTTTATTGCCACTTATCGATTGTGGCAGTTTTGGAGTGTTTCATGAGGAAAAATGCCTTGGGCTCTTAGGGGTTAAGAGGTTCTTAGATATCAAAACCTTTGAAGAAAAGTCCAGTTTTGCTCCCACACAAGTGCATTTTCGGAGCATGGATGTTAACATGTTACATCACAAAGGACTGAGACATGCACTCACCGTGGGCCTCAACCATATTCCAATGAAACCAACGTCCAACTTTGCTGTAAGTGTCGCAACTGCTATAGAAGGATTTGAACAACTTGCTATTATCTTAGATCTTAAAAATGCAAATTGTCCTGTCAATGATGCATGCGAATGATCCGATTGAGATGCTTGGAGAAAATTTAAAAATGCTCTTCGGCCAACAAGCTTGGTCTTCGCCAGTCAGAGCTTGATTTGCTACGCGATGAGCATGCTGAAGACGAAATCACCTGGCTAACAAACCACATGTCTTGTATTGTTCAGGGCTTGATAAAGCCTCCAACAATGCAAGTTTTATATGTATTAAACATATTCGACTGATGGCTGTAGAGAGACTCTCTAGACCAGATTTTGAACCTGCAAGGATGGTAACTCATGGTTATTACCATCTACTGTCCTGGACTTGACCATTAAAGAAATTCAGGAACTTGTTCCAGAATTACAGGTCTTGTTTCATGCCTTGCCTTATCTTATGGCAAATAATTAACTTCACAAAAATAAGTATCGTTGGCTTACTAATGCATTTCAAACCATCTACTCTAATATTGCTCATCTACTTACCATTATCACAATGGCAGTTCTTGAGTATGTGAAGGAGTCGGCAATCCAAACTTTGGTTGGATATGGAATCACTGTATTGGCTGGTGAACTTATCCATTTCCATCAATCCGTGATAACATACTGAGAGGTCACTTAGTATGTTATCACGGGCTGATGGAATTGGATGTGCTGCAAAAGCTACTTGGGCAATTGCTTGCCCTGCTTATGGAAATTGCTTCTCCATTCCAGCCTTAAGATTGATTGAAATACATGTCTGGCTCGTAAAAAGTTGCTATGTCAGTCTTGGAGATCGATTCTGGAAGCAACGTTTAGGAATCCTTATGGGTTTCTCATGCTCTCGACTCTGGTGTAATACTTATTTGTTACACTACGAAATATCATTCATACAAAGACTTGCTCGGTTGGGCAGGGTTGGCCTTATGAACAAATTCAAGTCAGCATATCGTTATATTGACGATCTATGCTGGCTTAACACATCAAATCCCATGGAGTTCTTTTCAAAAACACAAAGACGTTCTGTGGATAACCTGTTTTGGGTGTATCCTCTAGATGTACTAGACATTAAATGTGAGGTTTCAAAATTTTCTGATGAGAATCCACAGAGAGGGATACAAGCTCATTTTATGAACTTGGATATTACTCTCATTGACCTCACATTTTTTTAATTTTGAAACACAAAAGTATGACAAACGCCGGGAATTGTTGTTGATTACACTCATTTGATAAAGACAATGGTCAGGAACGGATTTCATGAGAAACGACTCCGAAATGTGGTGTGTCAATTTCTAACACAAACCCTTATCCTGGACTCAAGTTCAGGCTTGACCAACTCACTACTTTACCGAGGTATCAATTACTTTACTTTTGCATACAGTACCAAGTACAAACTTGTCCAATTATGGATATGTTGTCACATTAGAAGTACTTGTCTCTCCATAAGAAAAACTTTTAAATGTATAGCCTGGAGTGCACCTCATTAAAAGGTCACTTCAGTGACCTATACATGAGACCAACATCACCAGGGATGGTAGGCAAGTGTTTTTTTTTTTTTTTTTTTGCATTATGTTGAGCAACATATGCAACAAGGAACTAAGATTAGACAATCTGGTTGATATGATTTTAAAACTTCTTACACTAAAGATACAAGAAGTTATTCTTAATCATATGTGTGACGTTTTGGAAAAAACTCACAACATAAAACCTATTTCTATCAAAAAGTAGAGGATTTAAAGTCCCACCTTCCCTCCTCTACACTATTGAAGGGAAGTTGTACAATGGGACTATGAATGGATAGTTAAATTACTAGTTAATTAGTGGAAAAAGACAGGCCTCAAATTTTGTGCCTTAAACCACTAACTACATGTCAAATCGAGTAAACATACCATACACTATTCTAGTGAATGTATGAATATGAACATAATGACATGAAGTAGGGTTGTTTTCGTTCTTCCTATTCCAATGAAGTGACAACTTATATGATAGTTGCTTCATGTTTATTCCAATTAGCTCACCTACATTTCAATGATATGGAGATCACATATTACTGGGAGTTCACCTACATTTCATCAATATGGAATCACATCTTCTTGTGATAACACCAAATCAAATCGAATCCATCCAATTGATGGCTGAAATAAACTCTTTGATTGCAAGTTTGGTCATAGGATACACCATAGTCATAGGATTCAAAGCACTAAGTGAAGCACTCTGAAGGTGTTTGTGTGCAGAGACACACACAAGTGACGTTTCTACTTGTGTCAATGGCGGTGGACAGGAGGCTACGTCGTGAAGATTGAAACAACGTGATCCATTGGTGTGGTTACACGATTGTAGAGGAAGAGGTTTACTAGTGGCCACAATTGACGTTGATACGCCTATTGTTGAAGCAATGTCTCAACCAGCTGATTTGTCTCATGTTCAGAAGTTTAAGTATATATTAGGTATTTGACTGCAAATATGTTTTACATAATTGGGTGTTTGTTTAATAGCACATGTGAAAATGATAACAACTGTGGGATGACCTTAAGACACCTCGTCTACGTACTAACTTCAACTGGGTGTTGTGATTGTGCATGGGGACAGGTGAGGGTCTCCACCTCATGAACTTCTACAACTTCCTCAAATTAGTGGAATAAAAAACCTTACTTCTGTAACCATGACTCACAACTCCTGTATCTCTAAAAGATTTTTTGCTGTTGAGTTCTTACTTTGCTCTTTTCTCGACTTTGAGAGACTATGAATATAGTTGCAATTTCACTTCAAGAGACATGCATGGGGAGAGATGTATGCATGGACTTTGGTTGAGTCAATTTGTTAAGTTACTTCAGAAAATGTCACTTTTGCTTACTTTCCAATACTCACCAGTAGTGAATGTCCTAGTCTGCTTCAAGACTACATGCTCATGAGTCACTGATCAAAGATTACCTTTGATCAAGACTATGACTAGTTCATGTGTTAAACAACTTCTCAAAGTTCACTAGTATGACTCTAATTAATTTCTTGATTGCATGCTGACTTGTCAAGGTTGTTTAGAAAATCTTTTTGATCTAGAAACTGTGACTTGTTCATGAGAATGATGTGATGGTTCTATCAGTTAGTTTGATGGCATGTTTGTGTCCATATGGACAAAAAACAAGTTATGAGCATGTCCTCTTCAGAAAAAACAGACTTTGATCCATCAAAAGAAGTAACTTTATGTAGTTACTCAAAGAGAATAAAAACAAAATTGTTGGAGCCAGGAAGTGCTCTGAAAGGAGAAGAACCGTACTGAATTATTATTAATTTTTTTTTTTGTTTTGTTTTGTTTTGTTTTGTTTTTTTTTGTTTTTTGTTTTTTTGTCTTCTCACCTTCAATTGGCTTGCTTGAGTTTCTCCAAATTTTTTTCGTAACATCACCATGTCTCATCCAATGTGACCATAATGGATGAAATTGGTAGGATATTTGAAAGGTACGAAGAAGTTAATGTAGTATGCTAGAATGATATGAATGGTACTGAAATCTTGAATGAGAAAGGATATTCCTTGCAGCCGTCAGATTTCACACAAACCATTGACACTCGTGAGAGGTAGCCGAGATGTCCGTAAACCAACACTTTAAGGTAATGGTGCTGAAAACCAATCAAATTTCAGGTGTGCATACTTAGAACAGTGATGAAAAAAAGTTAGAATTTTTGCTGTGTTTGCAAAGCAAATGCAAATCCATCCCAAAAGAAAACATAATTTTTGAGTATGTATTTAATTTCCTACGAATTTCTGAGTGGAGAGTCCTAGAGTGACCACTGCCCCACCATAAACTACTGCCTTTCTTGGGAGGATGGAGTCCATCAACTGTGCAATAAAAACTTAAAAAGCATTCAAGTTGGGGGGCTTTAAAATCCAAAAATGTCCAAAACTGTAGCCAGATTGGCCCATAAAACAAAGCCTCCGCGGTGGGCCAAACAAACAGCAAGCAGATCCAAAACGCTCCCTCTTGTCCCCGTAGGCCACCCATGTGGGCAACCAAACCAAAAGGGAATGGCTCCCTCTCCGCTCACGACATGTGGCTTCCCCGCATGTCAAGGGCACCATGCTCCAATCTCAAGCGGCCTCTCAACCGCACACTTCCTGGCTTTGTGCTGAGCGCTTGATGAAGCCTGATCCGGCCAGCGCGTCACCGAGATTTGGGATCTTTTGGGCCCCCAATTTGACCACCAATGGCGCCTCTCCCGCCCCCCCCCCAACGTTGACCACCGAGGGCTCAACGGAAACTTGCCTCCCCGCCCCGCCCCTCGGCCTTCCCCTCCTCTTGCCCTTGTCCCTCCCTCTCCCTTGCAACTCTCTCACCAGAGAGGATCCCCTTTGCTATGCTCTATGTTCATCCTTCTCCTCTGCTCCCCTCCTTGCTGCACATGGGGGTTGTAGAAATTTTGCTGGAGACCTTGCATTAGTTGCAAGTAATTGAGGTTAGAGGGAGCCGCGTCAAGTGCTGCGTGCGGAGGAAGAAGGGTAGAGGCGCGAGGCCTACCACAGCGGCGGTCGGGTCGGAGTCCCGAAGATAAGCGACTGCGAGGGTCCGCATCCGCGAGGGGCGACCCTAATCCCCCCACTGCCATGGCGAGGAGGTGAGCTGCGGCTGGGCGTGGCGGTTGGAAGGCGCTAGTGCCTACGGGCAGAGGGTGCTCGGTGGCTGTGAAGCCCTGGAGCTCCTCTGCTCGCAGAACTCTGGTGGCAGCGTAGAGCTCCGGGGTTGGTCGCCGGAGCTCTGCTGTGTGCAGGCTCCGTGCCCCCCCGCCCGCACCTACATACGGATCTTCGAGCGCTGCGTGGGATCCTACGGAAAAGCCTACGACCGCCCCTTGATTGTAAGGTGCCTCCTCTGCTATAGGCCGCGACCTTCCACCTCGGCCTCCTATCCTGCGAGGGCCTCCAGGTATTCTTCTTGCAACCTCTTGAAGTTCCTTCTCTTGACGTTTTCGTGCTCTCTGAGCTGCACGCTCCTCTTTTTGTTTTTGTTGTTGTTCCTTAGCAAGTTTCCTCTGTTCTTTTGTGGCCTCCCTGTCCTCCCTTTTCTTCTTTGCAGCAGCTGCATTTGCTTCCTTTTTAGCTAGAAGGTCTTCTAATCCCTTTATGTAGTCCTGTGATGTTAAAATCCTACTGTGGGTGTAATCTAGAAGTGGTTGTTGAACCTTTTTTTTTTGCTGCAATCAATTCCGGGAGACATAAGAACTCACTTATATCCCCCCCATTGCCCTTCTCTATCTCCTCCCTGAAGGTTGGATCTATGCTAACATGATGTTCTGATGTCTCATAATGGCTCTCATGGGGGTTTGGGACATCTACATAAAAATGTCTAGAGGTTCGATTGAGATGCCCACTCTGACTCCTATTGCCCTCAACTGAGTCCCCTTCAATCATACCCGCACCTACACAGCACAGATAAGTTGTTACAATGCTTTAGATCATGGTGTTTTTTTTTTTTGACTTCAGGATTTAACTGCAGCGCTACGGGAGCGTGGATGGGCGGTGAACTCACCTGCTGCGGCATCGAAGTCGACAGGTACGTTGCTCTTCCCCGCTAGTCCTGCGAAACAGTTCACCTGCGTTAGTTTTTTAAGGTCAGCGGAAGTACTAACTTGAGCATGTCGCTCCTTTTGCATACAGTCACTTTGCAGGTGCTTGGCCGAGAGAGGAAGGAGGAGGCTGCGAACTCACCTTCACCGACGTCCAGTGGACCGTCGTCGACAGAACCAGGTGTGTGGCTCCTTCCCCCTCGGCCTACAAAACAGCCACTACTACGCTCAATTTTTATTTGTCTTGTTATTTGAATTTACTCCGAGTACCTCCCTATCGTAGGAGGTAGCCACTGTCGGGAATAACTTCCCCGGCTATTGTTTTAAGCTGAGTCCCCTTGGTGAAGAACATGACATGACCCCTTCTCTGCTTGACCGCAGGCACTCACCAGTCACGGCGTCTGCAGCACCCTCGTTGTCCTCCTCCTCGCCCCCCTCATCGCTGGATTCCTCCCCGCTAGAACCGTCCCCTTCCAGGTTAGCCTCTCCATCTTCCTCAAAGCCTTCACTTGGTAGAAGTCTGTTTTTCACCACTTCTCCATCTAATGGCCATATGCCTATCTTTTTGAAGCCATCCTTGATGTTCTTTGGAGTTAGACTCTTCTCCAAAGCTTTTGATGTCCATTCACATAGTTCATGCTTCTCTACCTTCTTCCCTTTGTTTTCTAGAGTCCAAGAGTCTTTGATTTGTCTAAAGGCTGATTTGAACGGCTTAAAACATGACACATCTAATGGTTGGAGTGCATGGGATGTGTGTGCAGGAAGTGTGACAATGTCTAAACCAAAGTTCATGGCCAATGTGACAACCTCAAGAGTGACATGTGAATTGTGGCCATCTAAAACCAGTAAGTGCCTATTCTCCTTGTCAATATGTCCTCTTTTCTTCAAAGTTCCAATGAAGTGTGAAATCTATGATTGAAACAACCACTTAGTCATCCATGCATTGGGCTGCATAGCCATTACAGCATCTCCCTCACAATTCTTCACATAATCTTGCAAGAAATATGTGCCTTTTAGGATGTAGAAGTTTGGTATCTTGCCTCCATTTGCATTGATGCAACTCAAAACTGATAAGTGCTCCCTTTGATCTGGCTCAATGTTGTGTACAGATTTTGAGCCAACTCTAGCTAGGACAGTTGCTCCACCACCTCTCCCAGCTTGCACCCCACTCTCATCACAGTTCCATATGTGTAAGGGGGGGTACTTGAAGGTATTGTAGAGATCCTCTAAGTTTTGGTAAAGAGTAGCCACTATAGTTGCACATAGACCCCTTGCTCTTGCCACTTCTAGTGGCTGACTTTTCCTAGAGGCTAGTTCAGGGTGTCTTACCTTAAAATTCTTCAACCAGCTCCTTCCAGGGACTCCCACATCACTCCATGGTGTCTCCCTTGTTTGTGTAGCTTGGGCCACTTTCAACCTCAAATTGCAATGGGGTTAAGGGGTGGCCCAATTCTTGCATCTTGAATAAATAATCCACAAGTTTCTTCTCCTCTTGCTCTTCTAAGACTGGCTTGACTCCCCTCCTCCTCCCTAATGTTATCCCATACAAGTGATCTCTAAGTGAAGTGTTGGGAACTCCAACGGTACATGCTGCTGTTCTGATGCTCATCCCTTCATCAGTTACAACATCCATAGCCCTTCTCAATTGAGCATTTGTCCAATTCCCATTCTTCTTGCTTGCTGCCCTCCTTGTTCTAGTTCTTGCAGCCTCTTGAGTCTCTATAGGAGTATTCACATCATTTCTAGGTCTCCCATTGAGGTGTGCATCCCTCCCCTCACTGCTGAAATCAAGTGGAGAAGTGCTTGGGTGCACCAAAGGTGAACAACTCCTTAAACTTGTCCTCCTCCCTCCCTCACTCACTCCATGTGTTTGCAGATTTGCATTGCTAGTGGAGTTCACATGTAACCTAGGTGCTAAACTTCTATACCTCCTTCTTGCACCATGCTCCAATTGTGCCATATGCTCCTCAAATTCTAACTCATCCTCCACCCCTTGGCCATAGCCACATGGTGCTGAAATTTGCTGTGAGGACATAGGTGCTTGGGTCTCTAGCACCACATCTTCATCACTCATGAAGCCCTCACCCCCTTGCCCTATGTGTCCATCCTTGCCTTCAATCACCAAAAAATACTTTTGCTAAAACTACCTTCTTGCATGTCCTAAAGTGTGCTTCTCTCTTCTAAAACAACCCACCATGTCTCCAAAAGTAAACTCCATTTGTTTGCAATGTTGCACCCACCTTAACCTTAAACCAAGCACAACAGCCGCCAAAAACACTGTCTTCATTGCAAAATCTGCCCAAAATATGGGCAATTTTTGGAGCATTACTCCACATAATTATGCACCCTTGGAAACCTAAAACCGTTACTATATAATCAATATCTAATCCAAGTTGGTGGCCTAAACCAACCAACTTTGAACCAAAAACCGCTCACTTTTTCATCAATGTTGTTCACTGTGAATTTTTCCACACCATGGTGGGCGGTTTTGGAGACTCTACACTGATCCCTACTGATTGGTTATTGGAACTGATTGGTTTTCAACACCATTACCTTACTTGCACTTCTTAACCATGAGCTATAACTGCAGAAATCATTAACACAATCAACCAACCGGCGGTGCCGTCAAGCCTGTGTATCATCAAGACACATTTTCTACCATGCCCACTTATTCACGACCACCTCCATTTCACCCTAATACCATACGGGTATCAAACCAGTATCACCTGAGTATCACCATGATCATTGGCAAGCATCGGATATAATGCGTCTAATTCTGCTTCAGTACGAACCCAGCCTTCACGGGTTCACTTCACCATGACCGCCTTAATATCACACTAACATCACAGTGGTATCACACGAGTATCTCCTAGATATCACATCAATTATTGGAGGTCTCGGTTCCATGAAAGCACTTGCATGAATTAGAGATATTTGTAGAGTAATTGGAAGTTAAGTTTGAATGAGCATTAAGATACCCTCCCTGGTAACCAACCAAAATTCATAATCAACACCTATTAAATTGAGGTATATCCAACTCACTTTCAATTACCATCCATTCAATTCCAAATGGAGGTTTGTTAATCGTGGAGACCCCTTACTTTTGGTCAACGCTTTTGGGGGTGCCTGTTTACAGCCACGGGCTAAACATGGCAACACACTTTGAAAACTCATAACCATTTCACATTTTATAAAAAAAATTTGACATTACTTGGGTTGATTCTGTAAGTTCATTTGCTATCACTAAAAAAAAACGCATTATTATTTGGGCTCTACATATGCGCACATTCCTTAACTTGTCGGTTATGGGGTTTCCATAGATCCCAGTTGCTGCCGACTAACTCCTAACCTCTGCCGACTAACTACTAACCTTTGCCGACTAACTACTAACCTTTGCCGACTAGCTCTAACCTTTGAAGATATGTCTAACTTTCTTTACACCAAGTATTTTCCACAATTATGCCACACGCAACACATGGAGGTCTCCCTGGGTTTGCATGCCTCACAACATTTATTAGCTACATAAATCTTCTCCTTCGCTCTGGCGGCAAACCTCAGGCATTCTTGAGTTGTGCTTGTGATTAAGTTTCATCTGTGAATCATCTCTGTGCACGATCTGTATCTATTTATCAGTTGCTAGTTCTTAGATTGAGCGCTAGTACGCAACAAAGTTGTAGAGACACTTCGACCAGAGAGTCTCTAAACCATGTGTCTCACAGCGACATGCGCGGATCCAATCTCGGCAGGAGTGTGGTGGCGCGACGACGCAGACTGGAAGCAGTATGACGCGGTGCAGGCCGCCGCCATTCAGAAAGCAGTTGCAGCCGGAGCGTTGAAGTTGGAGCTCGGAAACGTGGTCAGTTCCAAGTACGCTGGTGGTGCGCGTTACGTGGTTGATTTGGCCACCATGAAGCAGAAGAACCTCGCGAGCGGCTTCGAACGGGACGTGAAGATCGTCAAGCCTGCAGCGGCCCCGGAAATGAGGGTTGATGATACCGTGATGAAAGAGCTGGAGGCTTGCAAAAAGGTTTTGTTGTCGCACTGCCAGTTTTTTGTTGTGTTTGTAGTTAGTGCTTTTGTGCTTGACGTTTTTGATGCTAGATCTGCAAGTGTTTTCAGTTCTTTGGTATCGCTTCTTTGTTCTGAATAGGTACGTAGATCATGTTGGATTTCTGACATGAGTAGAGAAAAATTGGTCACAAACTGGTCACCCTGAAAAATGTTGGTCTAACGAATATAACTTTAGGTGTAAATATGGCTGTACTTGTTAGATAGACAGTTTTAGATGCAAAACTCTGTCGGTGACAATTCAAACATTTTTGTATATAATTCCTGATTCATCGTACAAGTATAGAGAAATTTTCGAATTGGTCGTAGCGTTGTGGAAACCGCAGATAGCCTTAATCCCTTCAATTTCACATCGATCTCTTTGGAATGCGTCCTCATGAAGGCGCATCTGTATTTCTTGGCCATTGTGTCAGTATACTCAGATGTGTTGAGAGGGGTGGGACTATTGGCTTTCTCGTGTGCAGACTATTCTCAGCTTGACGAACATGGTGCACAAGTTGAACGTCGATGTCTTGGCTTTGAAGTTGCACCTTGCGAAAAGCAACGCCAAGCGAGTTGGAGCTAATCGCGTAGCCATCATCGCCCCGAAATCTTGCATGCCTCCTGGCCCTGCCCCGAATAAATGTGAGGTATGATTCAGGCGTGGTTAATCAGAAGATAAATCATGTGGCGAATTAGAAGGAATCCATGGCAGAAAACAATGTCTGCTTCTCGACTGAAATCTCTGCAATACTAGTCTAATATTCGCTTGATACTCACCTGATCCTAGTCTTATACCTGGCCGCTACTTATGAGATATTGTCTGAAACCCGAAAGATATACCCGAAAGATATACCTAGAGAGTCAGAGACCACTCTAATACCCGAGACAAACTAGTGTAAAACCCGGTCAATACTGAGGCGCTCTAGGACAACGTTGTATTCCGGTGGAATGGTCTTTTGGAATTCTTCGGACTTTAAGTAAGAATCAGTTTGAGTTGCTGACTTATTTTGCTGGAGGTGATCGATTGCAAGGGCGGCTAAGTAACTTGATTGCATTGGACGACAGGGTGTGAGGTGCGACACGCAAGAGCAGTCGTGGATTGATGAGTTTGAGGATGACCTGCTCTTCTCAGATGATGACCTGCTCTTCTCGGGCTCCTTTGAATTTAAACTACCAGAATATTGAGGGAGTCTAAGAAACGTCTTTAAGCAATGTTAATGTACGTGGTGTCATCAAGTAGTGAGATTAAGCGTTCTACGGTAGTACTTGTTAATGCCTCACCATAGATCACATCTAGGATTGATCTTGGTTCACTGGTTCGTGCAAGAATAGAGGCAAGTATTCCAGTTGCACAAGGTGGGGAGCAGTAGTTGTGATTTTGTTGAGTTTGTTGGAGATGAGTGATGCACAGCATTCTAGCTTCCCTTCTGCGTAGCCTAGCGGACTGTCATGTTCAGTTTTGGTGGTTACTCAATTCTGGTACGGCAAGAGTATGTACATGGCAATGCTCTACTAATCACCTTGCACTCTCTGAGCACTCTATTTTACGTCCTTTATAATGTACCAGGTTTGCAAAGTGTTCTGTTGCAAGTTGTGTTCTCAAGATGTTATTGGAATAAAGATGGTTTGATATACTGCTGACAGGGTGGGATTAGTCAAATTTTTTTGCATCCTAATGTGACATGTCTGTAAGAACCGTCCATTAAACAGCGTTTCCAGAGCAGAAGTGGAAGTGCATCATCAGGTGAGCACTGTCCCCGATAAAGGAAGGTGGAGTCGAAGTTACTTTCTCTCGCCAGTGTGATCCTATCCTCTAAAGTGGAAGTCCTAAAGTGACGGTCCAATTCCAGAATTCTCTTACCTGATACCTGAGGGCCGGTTTATACTTGGGGCAGGATTGAGGGCAAGCCAGAACTCTTCAAATTTCTACCAATAGGGTTTTTCAATCTCTCAAAATCCAACCCAAGAGCTTTATACTTGGGGCCGGAACTACATTTCATCCTACGTGTAGTCTTAGGTGGCGTGGTGTTGGTGCCACACCTTCTGGCCCCAAGGGAGTAATCGAGACGAGGTTTGGGGTGGCCCAAACTCCCACCTAGGGCCGGATTTGGTCTCTCCGTTGGATCCTTCAAATCGCTACCATCAATTGATAAAAAATAATTAAAAATAATAAGTTTTTTTTTTAATTCTGAGAAAGAGATTTTTAATTTTTAATTTGTTATTTTATTTTGAAAAGTAAAAATACTCCTTTTGGATATGCATCTAAAAATAGGGACTTGGTCAATTAAGTAAATAAAACTCTTTTTTCCCAATAGTCAAAATAGGAAGAGCAATTTAAAGTTGCATGTATATTAAAAAAACTCTCTTTTATTTTAGACCTATCAAAAATAAGAGAAAAAGGATTTTTTTTAATATACATAGAAAAAAATACTCTTATTAATTTTAAAATTTTAAATGTATAAGGAAAGAAAACATATAATGTAAATATATGAAACCTATTTTTCTTTAAACTAGGAAAGAAACAAAGACAAAGGCTTGACATATGTGCTTCTATAATTTTTAGTTGAGGCTTATGAAAATCTAAGGCACTTAAAAATTGGAAATTTGGCCCTAGAATTCGGCCCCAACACTTTACATTGACTAGGGCCAAGATGATGAATTTGAAATCCGGCCCTAGAATCCGGCCTCAATGCTTTACATTATTTGAGGCCGGATGGAAGAATTGGGGCCGGATGGAAGAATTGGGGCCGGGTTGAAGGCCGGATTGAAGGATGATTGAAGGCAAATCCGGCTGGCTTTCCATCCGGCCCCAGGCCTAATGTAAACTGGCCCTTAACGTCCACTAGAGCTCCAAAGCAGCAGGGCTTCTTGTTGCGCACCTAGTACACGCCATTTCCTTCTTGCGTTTGTCGTCCATGCAAACCCTGCACAAAAAATAGGGACCACACATCACATCAAACCAGGCTATTCAATTTGTTTCTTTCCACAAAATCTTGTAGAATTTATATATGAACATGGTGAATCATTGTAAGAGTGTGAAATTTATATTGCATTAATGTAATAAGGGTTTTAGCTTATATCATGTTACAACTATGTGTCTCTTGAGAGTGTGTAAAGACACAATGCCACATTTAACTAAAATGGACATTTGAAAGTCCAGATTGGTCAAAGTCCAGATTTAGTGAATGGAAATCCAACAGAATATGGCACACTGGTGCATTGTATGATCCTATGATCCAACAAAGATGGTGAATAGATTTGAATACCTAAGACTTCACAAAAGAAACATTTGATAGATTTAGGGATGTGAGATGTACCGAGTGACCATGCAATGATAGGGGGATCATAGAAGAGGTAAGAAGTGAGCTGGTGTTAAAGATAGTAGGATCCTACTATCCTATGGAATGGCAATAGCAAAAGTGAGAAGAATATTGTATCTATTGCATGTACAATGAGAAAATAACGCAATATGTACATGGTTCCAGGCTTCCAGCCGAAACATAAGTATTTGAAGAGGGCTTATACATTGCACAAACATTATGACCAGGCCTAGGTTTATGTATAAAATTTACCAAACATGTAAGCACCTTTAATAGGTTGGTAGAAGAGGCACGACCAAGTTTAGGATTTAGGATATCTTGGTAAAGGCATTGTGAAGCCAAAATAGAGGAGAGTAATGTATGAACTGCATGACACGGTTGAAAAGTAATGCATGAACAAGGGTTCAAGGTAGAAACATAAGCTATTGAAGAAGGCTCATACATTGTGGAAAATATTAGCAAACACAAAGAAAGGATTTTAGCTTTGTAAAAGATATTAAACTCTTATATAGATAGCCATGAAGGAACAAGATCGTAGGATCCTACCATCTGACTATGAGGATATTTAAAAAGGACTAGAGTTGAGAAAACTATTGTACCTAGGTGGATAACTTGAACGAAAGCATGGATTGGCTATATTGTGGAAATTCCTTGGTGGGGTTGCCAAGTTTTGAAGGTCGCAAGATCCTATGATCGTAATTGAGAACCCTATGATGGTCAAGGATCCGGTGCATTTGCAGCTTCAAGGTTATCCAATGCTGCAATTCGGTCCCTCTTTGCAATTGTCCGAGTCTTGGGGTTTATTCTACATGAGAAAGAGGCAAACACGATTGAATTCACATGAGTTTGAAGTGGACGTTGGCCTTCAGGAATCCACGTTGCTTCCCAGCAATTTTCATACTTCTTCTCTGGGTTCTTGGATGAATTTTGTAGCTCTCAAAAATGGATAATGAATATCCCGTACTTCGCATGACTCCTTTCACAATTGACTGTTGAACATGCTCTTCCCATCTAGACGGGATATATATTGGGATATAAAGGGCGGATATAAATGCATGAACTGGTTTGACATCCCGCCATGGATTCAAGGCGTCTTTTGGTCTTTCCTTTCTAGGACTGCAATAAGGTTCAAGTTCGTCATCTTCAGGTGTAACATCTCTGCTGTTGATGAAGCATGATGGAGTTGGATCTCTTGCTCTCCAATCCGAACTTGCCAGAAGCCTTCTACCAATGTTGAAGGAGTGGGAGGAAGAGGTTTCTCTAGTTCTGCAAGAATTTCATTCTAGTATTCAATGTAAGGTGGAAAATCCTTTGCAAAGCCCAAACTTTCAAGCATCCCGTTCTACCAGAATTTTATATAACCTTGAATTCCAGACTTGATGAACAACATCTTCTCAAGAGCTTTAGAAACCCTCTCTCTTGCCTTGTCTTGATTGCCTATCAAAGGAGGAACCTCATTTCTCCTCTTCAATCTACTAACAACAGATTGAGAAAGTAGCAACAACCCGTATTATAGATTTGCCTGCACACGATGGCAAACAACATCTATCAGGAACAAAAAGTGTCTCAGGTGAATGCCCCAGTCATTTAAAAACATAATTCAGATGATGGATAACCATAGTGGGACCGTAGGATCCTACAACTCCCTTAAAGATACAAAGAGATTCAAGTAGGAAACAAAATGAGAGAATGAATTGCATCAAACACACGTAAATGCGTCAAACACGTATCTACCGCCTGTTCTGTAGAGTGTTACCTCTGTGGCTGCAGCTTGGATCATCTCCCACCTACGTCTATACAACAGAAACTTAAGGATGTCCATCTGCCCAGGTATTGTTGTCGGCATCTGATTAGGCATGTGATCAGTAGTCTCGTTGATGATAGCCGTAATTGTACCAAGTGCTTGCACGGTTTTAAGCCGAGGACGTTTGACGTCTTTGTTCCCGTATGTTAAAGAAACAATGCCCCTCTCGTATTAATTTATATATTCATGTAACGTGGACTTTGGTATGCTGTGGACCTTGTACCACGCTGTAGCGGAGATATCTTGGCCTAGTAAGGTGATATACTTTTGTTTCCGATTATTGCCCAAATGCTGCAATTGACCACCTACTGACCTCGCATAATCTCGACGTTCTTCAAAGCTCTTCAGCCAGAACATTGTCCAAATATAAAGGGTATCATGGGGCCTAACTAATCGGACACATTTGCCACAACAACATGACTGCAAATTCACCGCTTGAATGACTTTAGGGAGAGTCTTCTTTGCGAACGCGTCAATCTTCTCTTCATTCCGCTTCTTGCGACAAATGAACCGATTTGAAGCTTTGGGGCGGCCACCTAGGTGCGCTTTAGGGTCCACAACTTCCGGAAGATTGTTTAGGTGGTCGAGCATATCGCTAAGACTACGCCCTCCTTCGAATTTACATTCGCCAATGGGTCACCTCTGATGGCTCATGATTTTCATTAGGGTCACTAAGGAAAACATCGAGCACTGTGACGCCAATGTTACCCTTGCCCAATGCCCCATTTTGAATGGCTCATCCCGACGAATGCAATTGATTTGACGAGATGCCATATGATTTCCGTTGCTATTGAAGCGCTTTACAACCTTCTCTACCCAGTCCTCTTGAGGTAGAAATGGAGGAGTGTCTCTAGATTTGGAAGTGTCCACTACGTTGAAAGTGAGGAGAAGGCTTGATGTGTTCCAAAGAATTGTTCTCCCAAGTAAATGAGCCAATACAAACACGACCTCTTGAATTGGGTTGATGAGAAGACTTCGCACCTCATGAGACATTTCAATTGGTTTTACAAGAGTAAGCGCAACGTAGGTGTGGTCCATATTGAAGCCAAGCCAACACCATGATGGAACGACTTCAATGAGAATGGCACGTCCAACAATACCATGTCTGGGGTAGGAGAGAAAAATGGTCTTGCCCGGTTTAAACAAATTATGCTTATGCGTGGCTCCGTCTGCAGGGCTTCCAATGTCTAGATCACAAAACTCATCGTCCAGCCCACAACTCAAAGACATCAAAAGCACCCAGACGTAGCAGGATCCTACGTTCCCTTCGTTTGTGCAAAGAATAAACTAGAGATAGTCAGATAAAATGAATTCATAACCTTGTAGCATCTTACGATCTTCTGGAATAGTAGGATTCTACGATCTTTTGAGATGGCAGGATCCTAAATTGTTCGAGAATGGTAGGATCTTACAATCTTCTTGGATGGTAAGATCATACAATCCTAGACATGAATGCTATCTTGTGAGCGGTGAGCGGCAAGCAACGAGCAGCGAGTGGCGAGCACTCATTTTAAGAGTTTCATTTGCAACAAAAAATTTCAAATTTTGAAAGGGACTCCTGTGACCGTAGGTTATATATACATTTTTTGGACATGAAAAAAATACATGTAAAACATACAATAATAAGATTTTTGGATAGATGGAAATCTGACTTGTTGAAGTTTAAATTGCAACAATTCTTCTAAAAAATGAGGAAAAATGCCTATGGCCGTGCGATTAGTTTGGGGTACATGATCATCTCTTTACAAAAATAAATACATAGATAGAGAAAGAAAGTATACACCTAGGGAAATATGAGAGTGGTTAGTCGATTTAGTACATGTTAATTAACGATGGACTGTCTAGACATTTTTGGAAAGTTAATAGGATTTAAGATAGATGATACCCATCTGATGTCAAGCTCATATTTTTATAATTCATAGGCAATATCTATGTAATACCTAGGTGATACCAATTGAATCCAAACTACTTTGAATTGAAAAAATTAAATATTGTGAAAATGCATGTAGTTAAATATATGTAGATAGATGTTGTGGAAATTGCATGGATCGAACAATGAACAAAAGAAGAGTAACGATTTGGTAATGATGTTGGAATTTAGGATTGTATAAGGCTGTGGCAATCCCAAGGAAGACACAATAGATTGACAATTGTAATGAAATTGTCAAGAAACCAAATCCATGATGAAAAAACAAAACAACAACCAAAGTAGACAGATCAAGATTCCTCTATTGAACAGTCATCCGAGCTATCCTCGTGGATACGAGACGAACTACTATCCGAACCACTAGCGGCCGCCTCTCCGTCTATGAACTGCTCTGCGGCAGACCTACAGTGGGCTACTTGTAAAACACGTAGAGGAGATCGAAGTGCAACCATCGCATTTGCAACACCTCTATCCCAAGGATTCATATGAAATGAGCATGGCGGACTCTTCACCTCCTTCGACAAGCGTGATAGCACCGCCGCCCGAATTGTAGATGGAAAGGCCATCAACGATGTCGACCGACTACATAAATGAAGTGTCACATCATTTTTAACTCAGAATATAATTAAACATTGTATACTTATCAAAGGCACTGAACTTACTTACAAGTTCTCTTCTGAGCGGTCTTCACCTCTGGCTCGTTGTCATCAAGCTCCAATGGACGCTTTCGAGAGTCTTCTTGCACTGGCAGCGCTATTGTGGACTCCACCTCTGGAGTGCAAGGAATCAAAGTCCGGAGGTCCTCTTCTACCAAATCCGAATCCTTCTCTAACGCCAAGATGTGGCGCTTGAGGGCCTTGCAAGCCTTGATAGATGCTCCTATACAATACAAAGTTTAAAATTGATATTTGCATTGAAACGTAAGACAAATTTCATAGAATTGGAAGTAGTAAGAAAACAAACCGGTAGATGCTGTAAGGTCGAGGACGATGTCATTCTCCTTTGTGCAAAGGTCAATAAGAGCCTCCATGAGATTGGAGGACTTCTCCAGCGCTCCGCGCCATGGTTGGCTACTGGTACCCTCATTGTCAACGTCTCTTGTGTAATCAGATTGGTCAAATGACCATCTGAAGACAATTGGATCCCCTTCAACAACAACTCTATCCTATCATTGAAAGAAAAAGGGATTGTTGGATCGAACTTCCTTACATAGCACTTCACCATGAAGCATTTGTGAGTGCGCCCGGGGTGTCCTTCGCGCGAGAGAGACAAACCGTTAATGGCGAACCACTTTGTCTCCTCACGAAAGTCTGCCCACTCTACCCAAGCATGAAGCTCATTTGAGATGAACTTTGAGTCTAGGTAGAACACGATGAGTGGCGCCCCATTGCAAAGCAATACCTTAGCCATCTTAAAACACCGGTGAATCCATGGAGATTCTTTCTTACCACCGCCAGACAGTTGGGTTGGAAGTTTGTTCCAAACTGGCACGTCAAAGCCGCCCTCAATTCCAAGGACTCGCAAATTCTCTGGGACGTTGATAAGTACCAACTCTTTGCATCTAGTATTTGTGACTAGTGTACTACAACTATGTATTGTATACATCCAATACTCCAACTAGGACACTGGTCTTGGCATTTTTCATTCATTTTTTCTTCCTCGCACAGCGTCGTTGAGTCTTGGTCTCCCACTGCTCTTTGAGATTGAGGTACGTAGCTAGCACACGCATTTTGTAAGTAGCCTCATTAAGTTTCTCATTGACACTTTGAATCAATTGAGTAACTTTTGTTTCTCCAGTGAGTAATTTGCTACAAGTGCTGTGATTATGGTGTCTTTTGATGGAGGTTGACCTTGGTGTTGTTGATGATGGCATAGAACACACCGATTGCACGTTTGACATTTAGATAGATAGGAGCTAGGCTTCCAACATTTAATTGAATTGGGTAAGTGTTGGCTGCACATAAATTGCTTGTGCTTTCTTGGCTCAAGGGAATTTGTTGCTTGATGGATGTGAGCATATAAGTTGTCTTTGTTGTTGACCAGTTTGGAAGTTTGCTTCTTTGTTAGCATGTTTGTCCATTAGACAATACCTATGTATATTTCCAGATTCTTTACAAAAATGACAAACTTTTGTCTTAGATAAGTGTTGTTGATGATTGTTTGCTAAATGATTGAAATCGGTTGAAATATGTTTACGTCAATTTTGTTGAGTGTAGTGTAGTAGAGGCTGTACAGTTGAATTAGTCTTTGAAAACATTGCACTTTGATTGGTCTTGGATAGAAGACAACATGGTTCTGGCGACGTTGGAAGAGTCGGTTGTCGCACTTGACCGCTTGACTAATTGCCTCATTGAGCGTTTGTCGGTCAGGGAGTGACAACAACAAATCCTTCACAGTATCCTTCAAGCCCCAATAGAGTTGACTCATAAGTGTTGCTTCATCTCAGTTGATGTTGCACGCAAGTTGTCTAAAGTCTGAGGCGTAAACCGATGCAGAACGTGTCCCTTGCCTTAGGGACCAAATCTTTATTGTTGCCCAACAAACCTTGTCATGTTTTCCAAATGCTTCGGCAAAGGCCTCCAAAAAAGTGTCGAAGTTGTTCAAGATGGGTGAACCTTTCTCAAACAAGGGAACAAACCATGATAAAGCTTGTCCCGTAAGCAATGTCTCAATCAATCCGACTCGTGATTCTTCTGTTGGGTAGCATTGTGACTATAAGGCAATTATTAATCGAATTTGATTGACAAATCCTCGAAACTTGGAGCGCGTTCCTTCAAATTTCTCAGGCAGGCTTACGCGAAGTTCCTTCCGTCATGGTGGTGAATCTTGTTGAATCATAGGCAGAGCTCTCCCTTCCAGGGTGGCGGAAGATTGAAGTTGTTGAAGGCCACCAATGACTCTTTCAATCGTTGTGGTTTGGACCGATAACTTGTTGATAGTATTAAAGATAGCCTCTAACTTAGACTCGGCCAATTCAGGGATAATAAAGTCTTGAGTCTTAGCCATAACTAAAAAATGAGAATAATTGAAAATAAAATCTTGGCTCAGTAGAGGATAAAATGCAACCTTTAAGCCTTCAAATTTTCAGGAAGAGGGGTTATCCACTACTTTCAGAAGGAGAACAAGACTCAAATGTTGTAACAAATTTAAATATCATATTAGAAGGGATAAATTGCAACCACTAAAATTGCTAGTACACCTTAAAAAAAAGGATAAACATCAACCTCAAGAAGGGCCCTAACTCTGATTCTCAAGTGCCGTTAGTCTCGACAAACTATTAGGGACACAAGAATACTAAACATGAACTCTGGAAACTAGAAAATGCTTCGAGAGGAAAACTGATATGAACTTGGTTTAACAAGATGAGTGCACGAACACAACTAGAGGGGTGAGCGATGCTCTACTAGGAGATGCGTTGTCGAGACGGAAGAATTCTCGAGTCTCAACCCCTATATATACCCTAACCTAAAGTAAAAGGGAAGCAAATCAAATAATAAAGTAAAAGAAGTTCTAAAGTAAAAGGAATCCTAAAGTAAAAGTAATCTAGAAGATTCCAAAGGTTATGTCCCTAACACTTAGCCAAGGTGCTGATTTTTTTGGACTTTGTGTTGTCATAACACATATCATTCTATAGGTGGTCCAACCCTTTTCCGAGATGAGTATATTGCATACTACATAGGCTGATAATATACCAAAATATATTGGGCCGTATATACGTTGAATCAAAGCACCAAAAATTAGTTTTTTGAAGAAAATAATAGAAAAAAAGGTTTTTTGAAAACCATTTGTGAATCAAAATAGATTTTTGTATCTTGGAGAAGTTGGGATAAGAGTTTGGAGCAAAAATCAACATTAATCTATAATATAGGCTTCATGAAGAATAGCATGTTTTTCACCAATCACATTCCATCTGAAGAATTTCAAAATCAAACCCACATTGGTACTAGGGAGCAAGAGAAGGTTCGTAACTTGTTCTTAAACCCTTCGTGACAGGTTTTTCATACTAGCTTAGTCGCTACACTTGATACACTATTATTTTCAAGGCAATTATTAATTATGGTTATAGATGATGTATTTCTATCTTCCTAGCAACAAATGCTTCCTACTGCAGTGGCACGCAAAGCTGGGGTACCGGCAAAAATTTGTATTGCATTAGGTGCTACAAGTAAGGGCTCACTACCGCATACCATAGACAAAAACTTTTCAACCTTGAAGAGTAATGTCAATTTATGTTGCCAAATGTTAAAGTAAATGTCAACAAATTTAGAAACGTGGCTTATGTCAACTTTGTGAATCATTCTTAATGCTTAATAGAATGAAATTCAAGTTTTTAAATAAAATAAAGTATTGATTTGAATCACTTTATGTCCATTTTACTTATGGATTTTAATTTTGATTGTGCATGATCAAATTTACTTTTCATGAAGTTGAAGATTGGAAACTTTGAACCAGCCTCAATCTTCATATAAGATTGTTGACTTATATCCATTTTAATCTCATATAAATTATAAGCAATTCTGCTTTCAATATAAGAAAATAAAATGCATGAGAATTGGCTCTGATACCATGTAGAATTTATATATGAACAAGGTGAATCATTGTAAGAGTATGAAAATTGTATTGCATTGAATGTAATGAGGATTTTAGCTTATAAATTATATCATGTTACAACTAAGTATCTCTTGAGAGTGTGTGAAGACACAACTCTTTGTATCTAGTATTTGTGACTAATGTACTATACTATGTTTAGTATATATTCAACAATTTTCTCTACAATCCATGAGCCTCATGCACATTTCTTATGGTAATTAAATTTTAAAACGCCTTAGAAGTCAAAAAGTGGCTTCTTGGATGACATTTAAGGATGATAATTGATGTAAATGATCGTTTTTTATCCAACCCTTTATGGAGAGTTCATTGAATGTGTAAGTATTAAAAGAATGATGAAACTTGCCTCATTCAAATGATTGTGTTATATCTAAAGAAGAAAATGTTTGTAACATGGATCTCAATGTAATAAATTATAGAAACTCCTAACTCTAGCTCCAAATCTGAATTTGATTCATTGAAATGATGTTTCTTTTTTGAGTTCACTAGTGAAATGAATTTTATGAAGTCTTGTTTCCATTCCAATTTGAAAAATTGAAAAATACACAAAGTTGAATAAGTTATTGCAATTTGAACTTTGGGCCTATAACCATGGTTGACCAATTTTCTAATTTTAGCTAAACATGGAAGTTTCATTTACACCACAAGTCTTAGCACTAAAATGTACACCTTCGGTGAAATTTTCAAAAAAATTAGCATATGATATGAATTTTCTTCACATATTCTTCAAAAAAATCACATTAATTTCAAACTTTCACCAAAAAAATTGTGGATTTTTTTAAATAAACAAAACATGTTATCTCATCTCTGAAAAATGAAAGAAAAATTTTCCACTTATATTTGATGAAAAATTAGAGCACATAGTAGAACGGAAATTGGGATTGATACCACGGTCATAGGCTCCGTCGTAACCCAACACCACAGCTTTAGCTTACATGCACTTTAGAAATACAAACATTTCAGTTGTAGCAAACATTACTTCAATAACAGCGTAAGGAGGCTACCAAACAGATCCAAAAATCAAAACAATAACAGATTCAATGAAAAAAATCAAGTGAAGGGGATATTCTTCCATTCTACCAATACAGCTACCACAGAGATCTCACTGCTTGATATTCTGCCTCAATCCGTCAAAACGGTAATTGTGGTCATTTATCGCAATTCCTCTATCACCTATAAATTATGGCCACAAAGCATCACCTGGATGATACCGCAGCCTCCTCACTCTTGTGGAAAGCAATTTTCTCTTCTATGGTCTGCAGAACGACATCTTATCACGTCAAACAGATCATCCTCACCACAATCAATAATCTGATGGCTAATTATCACATATACGCATTGAGTATCGTATCATGACAACATGATCGAGTTATTTGTAAAGTCATCCGAGGTCACCGTCTTTTCTAGTTTATTATACTACTCTTCCCTCACTTCAAATAGCTACAACACAGAAAATTGATCAAGATGCAAGAGATAATAGCTTTGAAACTGGCACCTGGACTTGAAGGATGCACTTACAAACGCTTGAATGATGAGATCCGCCTCATGAGGGACAGCGATCCTCTTCTGAAATCGTTTTCTGACAGTTCATCAGCATGTTACAGTTGTTGAGATAAATCCACTGTTTCATTATTCACTGCTGGTTTTCTGACTGGTGCTAATCGATTGGGTTGAACAACGTTTGAATAGTCTCTGATTGATTGACGAAGTCACAGCTAGAAACAGGTATCCTAGAAAATTTTCAACTGTTGAAAGTATGGACGTTTAAGTGTTGACAACGTGGCCTGGCCGGCACGCAGTGTACTTTTGGGCTCCGCTGTGTATTATTGGGCACGAATATTTCCAGTATTCAAATATTTCAGATTTCTTGTGTACACCTCTCCGGAGCTGGACTCCACGGCCACGCAGTTCGACACGCAGTACGACCGGGACATCACGCGCGGGCGGGGCCTGTTGACGTCAGGCCAGAGCCTGCTGGCGGACACGCGCACGAAGGGCGCCGTGTACTCAACCCGTGGCGCGGAGTTCTTCACCAACTACTGCGGCAAGGCGATATTTTGGGGCCATGAGCCAGGTGGAGGTGCTGACGGGCAGCGCCGACGAGTTCCGCTGCCACAATATCGCCTACGTTAATTTGATCATGGATTCACCCTGAGCCAACGAGTCAGTCAATCTCTCGCAGATTGCGGCGCTGGAGTATGAAAAGGGTGAGTTTTAGGGGAAGGTGGAGATTTAGGATTTGGATTTCGAAATGAAGAACTTACATTTGCACAGAGTGTACAGGTTGGTAGACTGGCGTTGTCACGAGATATGTCACTGGTTCGGTAATCTGACATAAGTACGTGATTACAACAGATGGGTGTTTGTAAAGTAGTGTAGAAGCGACTTCGAAATCCAGTCATTATAAACAGAGACGAGTAAGCAGGGCTTCGGTGAGAGACGAGGTACTAGGTTATTCTTCGCAGGATATATCAGCACCAGCTTCAAACTTTGACTTCTCCTCTAGGTCGCCGGAACTCAGTCCATGACCAAGCATTCCAAGTGCAGTTGTACTAGTGCCTTCGAATGAATGAGATGCGCAATTTTTCTGCGAAACTGACGAGCTTCGTGTGGGAGCCTGAATTCTGGTGAGTGGCATCGAAAGAGTTTCATGGGAACAACACTTGGCAGTATTGTTAAACTGCCATCATGACGATCTTTTAACTGTAGAGACTACATATCTTCTCTCAAATGCGCGTAAGGTACGTGTCATGCCCGAGAATTGGGGTATTCCTAACATGGTCAAATTCCAAATATGCCGGATCCAGTTTCCACACCGTCTTATCCTCCACATATCTTTTTAAAACACCCAGTTACATTATTAAGTGGGCAGGCCTCAAAACACGTCTGAACTAGTCTTACAACACGAGTCTTACATGATGAGAGAATTAACTCCAAATTTAGGGATCCAGAATCCTATTTTACACCAAACCCACCCCAAAACTGCCTCTCTACACCGTGACCCGGTGGACATGCTCTTAGAGCATCCTCACCAGGGCTTTTTTTTTTGGCGAAATTTTGCCAGATTGTCAGAAATCTGACCTCTCTGGCTTCGTCCCTCCAAAAACTGGCCTCTGCATTGCAACCAACAGGAGGGACACTGGTCCAAAAAAAAAGCCCTGATCCTCACCTCTGGCGGAGAATATCCCACGGCAGACTGGGAGATCTCCGTCAGGGGCGGAGACGGTTTGCAGGCCATTTAGGAAATGTCCCACCGCAAGTAGCTGACCATGGTAGACTAGGAAGCCTAGGAACGGAAACACGACGGGACACAACGTGGCACTCAATGATTGCCAAGATGAATTTTTTTCCCACTTATCCAAAATGTGTGAAAATGTTTGACTTGAGTTAAAATGTTCATTTACACTGACGACAATAACTAATTTTGACATCTTCAAAGGAGAGAATATTCTCGACATGTAAGAAAAATCTCGATGTCAATAAAAACTTCTAGAAAAATTTTAGAGCTGCCCAAAGTCCCCATTTCAAACTTTGAGTTGCACTAACTTTCAAACCATGAATCCAAAAACAATAATAAAAATACCTCCACAAAGCTCTTATCAAGGACAATCTAGATTAAGTTTTTTTTTTAAATTTTAATTTCAAATTTTAGGAACCTACACAAAATCAAAATCATCCCCCGAAGGGAAACTTGATCCTTTGGGGGTTAACTACCACAAGAAGGCACTAAAAGATTTTGTAAACTTTGATTGCATGCAGTGTAAGATACATGTCTTTGACAAGTGCAACATGGTATTTTTAAATTTCTTGCTCAGAAATTTAAAAAAATAATGTGTGGCGGGTAGTAGTCAAAGTACCTGCTACTCTTCACTGCTACCGGCCACACAAAATTACACTATTCAAGTTCTACACTAGTACTATTTAACTCTATAGTACCCTACCCCCCTACTCACTCATCTTGTTTGAAATTCCAAACCTTTTTGCTTTAGTTTTGTGCGTTTGTTTTCCAAATTCTCCCCTCCCTTAAACCTACCACATACCCACCTGTCCAATTTTAAATTTTAGAAATTCATGACCTAAATTTGCATTGGTTTAAGTTATCCAACGACCAAAATCACAAGGACCCACCTCAAAAAGATATGTTCATAAGGGATTAATGAACCAATTAATGAACCAAGTAAATAAGAGCATGGCCACAAACTTATGCAAACGGCTCCACACCAAAATAGCACAATGATTGTTCATTAAAAAAAAAACCCCTTGAGCCTTGGTAAACATTAACCCCATTTTGTGGTGTGGTTTCATGAAGGAAGCTAGGGGCAGAATGCAAGGCAGTTATATAGAGGCTCTTTAAACCACTACTCTAAATTTTATGTTTAGTGAAATAGTGGTACTCTATGATTTGAAAGGGCTATCACCTTTTACTTTTGATGGAGAATTTTACTTAGAGTACAACTATGTACACTACGGTACTTAAAGAGGGTGATCATTGCCAACATGGTTGGTAAGAATATTCATCACCAGGAAAGACTTATATCATTTATAAATTATCATATCATGTGCCTACACAAAATATAAAATTTAGAGCAGAGCTCAAATTCTAGAGACCTTTTCTTCTCTTTGACTTAATCCTTCATGAGTATTGGTAGAAGCCGTGCCACATTTTGTTTGTTCTTATTACTTACTGCCTTGATCAAGTGACTCGTGGAGATGCTCCAAACGTACAACCATTCGTCTCTTCTTCTTGTTTCTAAAAGAACTAAGCTAATCCCAATGCATCAAGTCCCATCAAGAGTAAAAAGACAACACCAGTGTTTAGGACCTCGGACAAAACCAGACCCTGCAAGAATGCAAGAGGTGGTATAATCTCAGCTTCCACCAAGGATGATCAGATATCATTGAATGAAAAACAATGCGTTTTGAGTTTGAGACGAACCCATAAAAAATGCTAAAACGAGGGATATCAATCTATAGTTATGTCCGAATTGAAAGTAGGCACGTGAGGGTCGATGTTCTAGCAAGACCAGAGATGATATCCCCAGACGATGCTGCAACGATCTGAGGACTGCATGCACCAAGCTAGTACAGTCAATACATGTGGCGCACGCTGCTGAGCTTCTTCAGCCTCTCCAGTTCCTCGCCTTTCGCGATCCCAGGCTCGACGTAGCACAGCTGGTACTCCGTCTGGATGAGCGAGCGCATGCCGCGCTTGACGAGCTCCTCCCACCCCTGCTGCCGCTTGAGCGACCGCATGAGGTCGAGCATGCGTTGCGAGGGGTCCAGCACGATCAGGTAGTCCTCCTCCTTGCTGGTGCCCTCCTTGCAGCGCTCGATGCCGATGATGGTGCGTGAGTGGCCGCGGTGCTGGAAGTAGAGCGGCGAGCGGCTGCTGAACGTGATGGAGTTGTGCTCTGGCACATTCTCGCCGGAAAAGTAGTTCCAGATCCAGTTGGTCATGTACTTGTGGTTGAGTTCGACGTCAGGAGGGCAGCCGCCGCTGCCACTGCCGCCGCCGCTGCCGCGCGCGCTGGAGACGTCGTCCCGCTGCTCCTGCGTGATGTTCTTGGAGTCGCCGTTGTGGATGACGCCCTGGTTGGAGTGCAGGTGATACAACGCGCCGTTCTTGCGCTCCTCGACACAGGTTTGGCACACGTCGGGATTATCCTCTTGACGCTGGCGCAGGTAGTGGAGATCGCCCTGCTCGTCCACGCCCTGGTCCACTACCTCGTCCTGCTGCGAGACCATCATGCGGTCTAAGCTGCGGGAGAGCGATTCGGCATTCTTGCTGTCTGAGCCAACCTTGCCGCGCATGCCGCCCATGTCGCGCTTGCTGCTCGCGGTCCGGAAGTCGACGATGCGCGCGCGCAGGCCGAACGAGCGCAGGAGCGCCGCGCACTCGGTGGTGCCGATCCATTTGTGCGTGCCCGTGATCTTCCAGTCGAAGTAGTCCGCGCCCAGCACGTCGAAGCCTTTCAGCCACGCGATCTCCAGCCACTGCTGCATGGCGGGGATGTCGGGCACGAATCCCGAGCCCCCGAACAGCACGTCCTTCACCTCGGAGTCCTGTGCCAGCATGTATGAGGCCAGCATCTGGATGTTGCGCCACCCGCACCCCCAGCCCAGATCCTGGTCCATGCGGCTCTCAAAGTGCTCGATGTAGCCCGACAGGGTCACCACCGACGACCGCCCCTGGTCCTTCTTCAGGCACTTCTGCAGCAGGTCCAAAAGCGCTCCGTCGACCACGTGGGGAACCGACGCTTCCCGAATCTGCAACATCATCAGGCTCTTGACCGCGTCGTCGATGTTGAGTCGCTGCAGCGCCTCCTTGTTGTGTCGCCGCCTCTCTGCTGCGCCATCCTCGCCGCCGCCTCCATCGTTCCCTGGCTCCGGGTCTTCGGAGAACTGCAGGTCGGTGTGGCTACCGTCCATCCCTCCTTGAGCTGTCGAGCAGCCACCGCGCTCACTCTCGAGTTCGATTCTTTCCATTGATTTTCTTAGACCAGGCTTTTCTAGCGACATTTCGTGACCTGCAACGGCGCCACAAAGTTGTGTGCCTCGCACTCTCATGCTCGGCAGTGGAGTTCGTGAACCAGCAGCGGAAATGAGCTCACCTTGATGGTCCTCCCCCCTCGTTCTCAACCTTGTTCTTTCACACTCTCCCTGTGGTGCCAAACCATAACCAAAATAGTGTACTTATCCATTTGAGAACGCTGTATTTATCAAATAGTTTACAATGTCTTTATACAATATTAAACAATATATATAGAATAACACATAGTGTATTTACGAAATAGTAAATAGTATTTTTATCAGACACGTAACTGTTCAAACTGCTAGTCTCGGGTTTGAGCTGCGTAACACACACTGGCTTTCTATAAGAAGTCCAGGTTTTTGACATGTAACGTCATTTCTCAGTTTGTTGAAAATGGATTGACTCAAGTTTGATGAGTTCGCCTCTCATCAAACTTCCCTCTACAAATTTCAATGACAAGCCCGACATTAAGTAGCTCAACTGTGTGGGAATAAACTTTTCCTGGGAATGAATCCAACAAGTGAAAATGAATCATGTCTTGTGATACATATGTGTCCAGTCTCATCATAATCCATCATCCCCTTGAAAATTACGTCTGCTGCCGCAACATCTTCAGAAACCCTTTGGAAGTATCCATAGAATTGTTGATGAAGTACATACCCATGAACCTTTAACTCCCCAAAATGCCCCAGATTTTGATGTACGGGAGCCATGCAATAATTGATAGAGCGCGGGAGGAGCGAGTTTTTGGGGGTGATTTTGGGGGTTTCTTAACCCATTCATAAGAGCTACATGAGACTTACTGGCATGTCAATCTTTTCACCATGAAGAAGTCGTTGCTCTTCGAAACAAAAACACTGAATACTGTTAAAGTATAGCCCCGCCTGTGATCAAAAGACCCAGAGTTATGAAATAAGACCCAGAGTCATGGGAGTCACATTGTACGTAGAGACACCAGTGATAGCTGTTGAGTCTGAATTGTCAGTTGTTTAGAATGCAACCGGCCCCACTCAATTGTGTAATAAGGAGCCTTCAAACATGACCAGATTTCAAACAAACTCATCAAGGCCAATTATAATGAGATTTCGTCTTGCTACAATACAATTGAAAATTCCAAGTGAACATTAAGAGACTCATCATGAACAACCCTCACATTGACAAGCAGTGAATTTCCATGGCATGCCATCTGCAGAATCTGCATCACGAACACAACACAATAACGATAATTGTGGTCATCTAATGCAATTCCACTATCATAAACAAGAACTATAAATGGGCACAAATATAGCAAGACGAAGTCATTAAATTTATAAGTTTCGTCGATTTTCTACAATACAATGAGAAATCAATGGAACAACGTTCAATGAAACAACGTTCCCAATATTTTAGACGAGGAAGAATTCGTTAAGCTTTTTTTTACAAATATCTCGCCTCAGCATTAGGTACACTGGCAAGCACAAATAGATGTACAAGAGAAGTTTTTAGAAAATCAGCTGCCAAATCTACATGCACTCTCTTAAAATAGCAAGAACACAACCACAAGAGCAAATTGTTGCAACAAGCATAAAGAACAAAGTTTTCAATGAAAAAATGAACTAGAAAACACACAATAATTCAAATGTGCAACAAGCCAGTACAAGTCTTTATGCTCAAATTGGTTTTTATTGGATATCAACTATAGAAATCAAGACTATAGATTACAAAACACCTTTACAACTCAATGATTCAACTCACAAGCACTCACAAACACTACCACCGTTTGTTCCACATTGGGACCTCTTGCTTGGTAGATATCAAGAGCTTTTTGACGTGTAGAGCATACTAACTTCTTAACATCAAGCTCTATTCTGTACCAAATTCCCTAGATCTTCTCTTAGAAGTCACTTTTACTGGTGGGTTTCTTCTCAGACCTTCTAAGACCTTCTCAGACCTTCTCAGTCGGCAATCTACTTCATTCCAAAGATGTTCTATTGGATTGACGTCAACTCCTCCTCGACTCATACAATTCCAAACCATTATACTTCTTCTCCCATGTTTGACTATAAACCAAAGATGTTAATTGTAAGACGTTCTCTATTATTTCTCCAACAATATTGACGCCTACATGTATCAAAAAGATTGAATTCGGACCAATAAGAAAAAATGACATGAGCCCGAGATTCCTTGGAACTCCCAATGTGCATGTTTGCACTACTTTACCCACTGCAAATGACGTGCTTGATGTTGTTAGAGTTAAGAGCTGCTCATAGTTTTTACAGCATTGTAAATAATTATTGAGGTAGATTTAGAGGAGAAAGTAAATAGGGAGAAAAGGAGAAGAGGTGAAAGGAACTTGAGAGGTATATGTATGGCGCAAGGTCAAAGAGGTAGGACCAACCCACATGTCTTGCATGGGATAAGCAAGGACAAGTGGGTGGCCATGAGTTGGCATAGAGGGACTTGCAAGTTGCTTGAGAAGCCTCTTCCAAGATACTTTAGAAGGCACTTATGCCTAATTTAACTATATTTGGACTTTGCAAAGTCTAGAAAAAGGATGAAGCTTTTGTTGGTTGTTCGAGTCCCCGATTAGCTCCGTCACAATCCCTTCTTCCTTCGTTCCCCACACCACCTCCAAGAGCTCGGAACACCCCATCTTGTTGAGGAAGTGAAACAAAACGTGTAGATCCTTGTCTTCCGTCGGATACTCCGGCACCACCTTCACGATTGGCGGCGCTCCGGCGGTGGCGCTCTTCATCCTCCCCGATTTCCCGGCTCGCTCTCCTCCGGCCATGGTGGTCACTCCTCCGTCCGTCCGGTTGCATCTGCACGCACTGACCTCACAAAAGCACTCGAACTACTCCCAGATGCTAAAAAGCAACCGGCAACAAGGGCAGAAAACGAGGAAGAGAGAGAGAGAAGAAGAAGAAGAAACGAAAGCAGAAACGACAATTGTGAAGGATTCCCGTTTCTGCCCCTTTTTTAATGGGCGCGACGTACGGAATCCCATAACAAATCTGACGTCGCTTCCGAAAATGCCATAATGACGGTTCCACTTCCGGATATCTTCCGGAATACTCCGGAAATTTTTCGGTTATCTGGATGTATGGTTACCGGAAAATTGCTAACGACGACGGTTTCTCAAGATTCTGTTTTAACTCAGAATCCTTATTTCCTAAATTTAACTATACTTGTTCCTTTTGTTTGGTTGTCTTCATCTGGACCCGGAAGCCTATGCCGGTTGTACAACCGGAGACTGCACAACTTCTGTTGCCAGTTCTTTGGTTGCTCCAATCTGCCTTCCAATCAGGTTCCTAAAACTTCCACTTGGGCTGGGGGTCTCTTCCATGGGTCTCACCATCACCGATGAAGTTGACCTTCGGCAAACGTGAAGGGGTGATGTTGAGGAGAGCCGGAAGATTGGAGGAGTTTCTTGCGAGAGTCCCTCATGAAGCAGACTCTTCCAGGTCTTGAGCGTTTCTGTGCTAGGGAAGGGCATCTTGCTCCAACTCAGACCCAAGTCTTTTCTATCTTCTAGCCGTGGTCGAGGAGGAACCGGATAACTTGTCCACGGTTGATCTTTTCCTCCTTCTCCAGAATCTCCATAAAGAAGAGACTTCGGATGACTGTGTCGACCAAAAAGTTGAACGCCGTCCGGACTTCCGTTAAAGCACTCCGCCTCCTTTTGCGCCACCTACGCTTTTGCCAAGGTTGCCTTTGTCTCTTCCAACTGCTCTTGAAGTCTTGCCCGGTCCTAGATGAGAGGAGCCTACTAGTCCTCCAATACCTTCAACCGGACCTCGTTAGTTTGGAGCTCCTTCAGCCCTGGGAAGATGTCGGCAATCTCCTCGACTCCTACTTCGTGCAAGATCTCTTTAATAACCTCGGCACTATCCGCATTTGTCTAATTTTGTAGGGCAGCCTGCCACGCCACATGAATCAGCAGCTCCATAATATCTATATCGAGACGTCCGGTGAGTTCCGGAAGCTTAGCCGGAGGTACCCGACCGGGTGTTGTTGGTGGATGGCCTTGTTCTAGATCGGTGCGCTCCTCTTCCGGTTGGCTTGGGTTGGCGGGTTCCAATTCCGGCTCCTTGGTCACTAACATGCTCCTCTTTTGTGTGTTGGCAGCTTGACGGGGAGGTAGAGAGTTGGATGTCTCGGGATCTTCTTCGGACTTGACCTCTGATCCTCCGTACTCCTGAATTCTCAGGTGCTCCTCGTACATGTCATGTTCCGTCGAGGTGAGGACCTCATGCTTGGCATATAAATGCGTCAAGTATGAGGGGAGCGGTGTTTTGGCCTTCTTTGCCTTCCGAAGGTTCTTGACCATCCGGTTGACCATCCGGTTGACCATCCGGTTGACCAGATCACTCATTAGAGAGGCCCAGCCTAGTGAGAGCTTCCCCCTCATTGCCCCTAGAAACGTGCATGCCTATTTGGAGATGACCCTCTTTGGCTTCTTCGGGTGGAAGATGGGATTTAGAAACCCGATAACTAACTGGGCATGGGGATTTATGAGATTGTTGGCGCTGTAGCCGTCCTTTGAATCGGCGTTCCGGGAGAATTTTCCTTCCAGCAACTTGTCTCTCTTCTCCGCTATTTTCACCATCCCGCCCTGGAAGTTGTAAGTCCGCTGCCATTCCGGTTCCGCCCAATGCTTCGAATGTGCTCTAAGGCTGCCGTTGAACTGGTTGTCCGGAGTTCCCATTAACTGCGTGACCACGTGCTCGTCCTTGATTTTCAAAGGCACTTGCATCATACCGACGCACCCCATAATCTCCAGGTAGTTGGCTAGGATCTTGATGTCCTCCTCGTTTGTTGGATAGGCCGGCATCACCTTCTGTATGGTGGGAGCTCCGACGGTGGCATTTGAGGTCTTTAGTTTCCTGGCAACCCGGTCCCCTGCTCCAGCCATGATGCCGGATTAGCTGCTGATAATCTTCTCTGGTACCTACACGCATTGTCCTCACAAAAGCTCTTTGCTACCGGAATACTTCCGGACTCAATAAAGCAGAAGACGGAAGGCTAGGAAGAAGCGAGAGAAAGAGAGAGAGAGCGAAAGACGACAAAGAAGAATGGTGATACCCTCCTTCTCCTAACCCCTTTTATATATGACACGACGTGTAGACATCCATCAATGATGTCAGACTCATGATGTCGGTTCCGGATTCAGATGTCTTCCAGAATATTCCAGACTTCTTCGGATGCGTCGGACATCTGGTTTCCGGAAAAGTGCTTAGATAACATTGATTAGGCCTATAGTCCTTATTTCTTATTTCTACCTAATTGAATTATTCTGCACTACTCTATTCACTATTTTTTTAAAAATTTTCCTTATTTCATCGGATTTCAAGGCTATATCCGAAACCTTGTGGGAACAGATTCCCTCAATATTTATAGTTATAGTCTTGCACCACATGTAAATCTACATTGTACTGTTTACTCATCCGAATTGCGAAGGAATATCCTTTGGAGGAGGTGGCATTTCAAATATCACGTCTCTATCATATTTTGGAGGCAGATACTTCAACGTTGTAAATCTAGGCTCTCTAGATCAAGACATGACAGCTTAGACCTGGACCGCTTCAAAATACAGGATGTACGGACATGTAGAAGGATACTTCATAAGTTTCTAGACATAGGATGAACGGGGGGCTTATCTAAGGATACAGATGGAGGCACTTTGGACTTGGAAGGTTGTAGAGTACACACATCGAGACGGGTTGATCTTTGAGAATGGAACGGGTTGCTTGATTCGACTAGGTTCAGATCGAAGACATCGTCATCGTCAGTATCACTGGGAATGTAGACGCTTCCAATGAACATTGTGCCCAAACCAGGCACAAGTACCATATCACCAGAATTGGCTAGAGGAGTTATAACTTATAACGGTTGTGGACCCGTGATCGGAGATTTAGGAATGCTAGTTTGTAAGCGGTGAGCGGTGAGCCATGAGCGTTGGAATGTGAGTGGTGAGAAGTGAGTAGTTGGAAAATCTAGGGACCATTTTTTGAAAAGCGTGGTGGAAAATTGTGGCAAATTGACAATAGTGAAGCCTAAATCCATGGTAAATTTTGTGTAGTACAGCCTAAATTTGTGGAAACATTGCAATAGAGGACACTACATTGAAGATGGAAAACTGGAACGGTTTGTGTTGTTTCATGGCAATGTATTGTTGTAATATTTCTATATCTAACTTTTTAGTGAGAATCATGCATTTACTTGAGCATGATCTAACAATAGTTCTCAAAGAAATTTGTGCTTCGTATAATTTATTCTCCTAGTTGGATCTTTTCAAGAGACTATATAATAAAAAAATTCAAAAAAACCTATGGTCTTGTTTATTTTGTTGCCGCTAAAACCCTCCAAACACGGTGGTACACACTTGGGTTTCTATAATATTTTTGTTATTGTCATGCATTTACTTTATTTGTAAACACGATCCAAAATTGCTCGTGATTGAAATTTGTTCTTTGTATATTCTATTCTCCTAGATCGGTTTTGTCAAAAGAGCGTATAATATTATTTTCCAAATAATATTTGGTCTCATTTTCTTTGGTTGCGGCTAGAAACCTCACACTCTTTGTACCACCATCTGAAATATTTGTTGGTTTGAGTTGTTGGACCCAACAACTCAATTGACCTTCCAAACACAGTGGTACACACTTGGGTTTCTATTATAATTTTTTCTCATATTTATGATAGTTTTAAAGCATATTCAGAGGTTCAAAAGTAGAATGACCTACTATTATTTTTTATGTTACTTCATTATCATCTCGATCTCGTCTAGTCATTCTTCTTTTCTTTGGAATGTTATTATAAAATTATTATACATTTGTTTTCTATTTCCAATAAACTTTGTTGATATTATTATTTATTAAAGTAAGTTCACAATGTGATATACAAAACACATGCATCAAAATGGTGATTTAAAATTCTATATCAAAAGTCAAAAACTATAATTTGTATCCTACTTCCGTTGAAAAATATTTGGCTTATTTAAATTCTCAATCACAACAACTTAGTTGAATATCCTTCAACTGTGGCAAGTTCTAAATTGTAGTTTCTGATGGACCTTTTCAATTTTTAGTTTATATATACAAATGAGGTGGTTGAGCCAAACAACATGGCAGTACCACAAGAAAGAAGCTCAAATGAAGGATCAAGGAGGATGTTTTCCATGGAGAGTTGAAATTGTGATAAAGGCGTTGTCATTAGAGAGGTGAAAATTACAATACGAATGTGGTCATTGCATTTCTGAATAACCACCTAAAACACCGAAATCGCTCTACTAGGTCATTTGGTTTTAAAGGCACAAAAATAGCCCACATAATTCTTGGTACCATATGCCCGCAATAGCCCCAATCAAGTCGCAATTTGGAGAGTAAAGGTGCCTAATACCAAAACGCACAATCATCGGCAGGCCAAGCTTCTCCATACACTAGTCGATTTCTTACCGACAATAGGGGGTCCGACAACTGGTGGCTCTACTTTCATGAATTGGTTCTTTCACTCAGTCAATGATTCACATTCCTAGCAATTCTCGCATGTTGGTTTGCGTTCGAGCTTCTAAATGCTTCCACGTACTGCTATACATTACAAGTTTCTAGTGAAAGTTCAATATATACTACGGTGTACTGAGATGAAAGCAGGGAGAGCCAATTCCTTTGAGAGAAGAATAGGACTACCGAACCACATGTAAAGAATCTAATCATGAGTTGTCGGGTGCAACAACTAGTGACTCCACTTTCCTAAACTGGTTCAAGCAGCAGTGCATGCAACAACTCTAGTGTACACAAGGATGATCAAAAGCAAACAACCAAGGTAGAGAACAACGTAGTGACACTCAATTACTCCAGAAACAAAACAACAATACAACTATGCACTCCACCCTCACCATCGAATCTAAATTCAATTGCTCGTGAGACCATCATCGACGACGTAAAATCTCAAATCAACTCTAGCTCTATTAGCTTGAAGTAGGTTCAAAAGCCAAAGCGAAGTACTTTGAGAGAAGAATGGAAGCACCAAACCACATCTAAAAAATCTAAGTTTGAGTTGTTGATAGAGAGGGGGAAAGCTCTCGCATGAGCCTAGAGCAGAGAGCGGGGAGCAGAGAGCAGGGAAAAGAAGAGCAGGGAGCGTGGATTCATAATTTTTATAACCGGAAGAATTCTAATAGGTAGAAGTAAACACCAAATGGATGATCAAGGTCCTATCACCGTGAAAGTGGGTTTAGGGTTTAGGGTGAGTTTTTTGAAAATAACAAAAGAATATTGCAAAAATAAAATTAAGTTTAGGGTGCAGTTTCTAAAATATGAATGCATATTTCTGGCAGAATAAATATATGCAATTAAACACATCGATAAAGTCAGAAATTCTAATTCCATCCTCTACCATCAATTCAGCTTCAACTTTACTAAATTTTGTTCTAATCATGTATTTATTTAGTCTATACAATTAAATTATTTTAAATAGTAAACTAAGTGATGTTTGTTCACGGTTGATCTTAAATCATGCAAATTGTCAAAGTATATGCGAAAATACTTATGTAGTACTCACTAAATTTCAACTATTGCAATCCTATTAAATAGAATGGAAGGATGACAACAAGAAACTGTAAAACCAAAGTAGTGGCCCTTGTAGTCTCACTACTACGTTATAAATATATATATATGACGTACATCACCGTATAGTCACTGGCGAAAGTCAAGTCACTAGACAAGCACAAAATAGTGTATTGATATTACTACCTAGAAGAAGATGAAGTTGAAGTGCCGTCGTCGAAAGCAGTAATAGATTCATGAGGAGATAATGAACTAATACTCGTAGAAGACTGCGAAGAGTAATCACAACTCACATCTCCACTCACAATAGAAGGCTGTAGAACCGGAACATCTTCTACAGCTGACACATCCATAAATTCTAGTACTCTAGGATCTCCAGTGAAGCGAGATGGAGCGATAAAAGTTGGTGAGGTCAATAAAGATGCTTGAGCCAACGCCTCTGCATATATTGGTAAGTGAAACGACTTCTCCGGAGTCAAAAACAAATGATCAGAAAGGATGCGTTGTCGATCTCTAGGTGTCCTCACACGTGAGCTGTTGAAACAAAATTCACAAAACCAAATGAAGATTAGAATAATATACAAAAATTACATGAAAAATGGTTAGTCTAATAATTAAAATTCAAGATGCAAGACTTACGCACAGAATCGGTTTCGTGGAACAATATCGATCATAGGCTCGTCTTCCTCTATCATCTCCTCATCATCATCAGCACTTGTCTGCCCTGCATGAATGCGTTGCTTCTTCAAGCCGTCGCTCACCCTTTGGACAACAAGCGGCTGCAAAATAGAGTTAAATATCTCTCCATCATCCTCCAACGCCGCAACATGGCGACCGGCCTTACGACAAGCATGAATGGAGGCACCTGTAAATAAAAATGCCAGTTCAATGAATTAGATAAAATATCCCAAGTACACCTAAGATTATATATCAAAATATGTAACGAAATGACAACATACCAGTTGAAGCAGTACAATCCAGCACAATGTCTCCAACATGAGTACTCGCTTCAATAAGCATCTGAAGAAGAATGGGGTCCTTCTCCCGTGCTCCTCTCCATGGAATAGTGTCCCGAATAAGTTGTGAGTCTTTTGTAACGAAATTGTGCAGCACATCATCAGCCACAATGTCGATTCCAACGGCCTCCAACTCGTCAACTGGTTTCAAAGAAAACAAAGACGGTGCGGAGTTCGGGATATTTCGAACTAACAACTTGATGCAAAATCGAAGTGTCTGCGAAGAAAGAAACATTAAAAAACGAACTAAATAACATTCAAAATCCAAATAGAAGAATTAAAATATCTGTATAACTTAGGGTACTTACAGTTTTTGATGGATCCTTGGCACTTGTCAAACGCAATCGATTGACACCCATCCACTCTTTGAAAATCTTGAAATGATAAGCTTTCATAAAGCCCTTCAACTTAGAGTTCAGACTTTGATCATCAGAATGAAAGAGAAGTAAGCCGCCATCGTCATGAATGTGATTGTTGGCAAAGTCAAAAATCAAATCCACAAAGCTTTCATCCAAAACATTCCACGCCGGAATAGACGTGGAAATATTTGGAACTAGCAAGTTCTCCGGAATATCCACAACCATCAAATCAACACCAGAAGTCTTCTCTGGGCGACCTGAGAAATGTCGAGGGCGATCAAGCATGTGCTGGAATAAAAATAGAAATTAGATCGACTATCAATTAATGAGTGGACATAAATATAACAGAAATAATGAAAATAAAGTACCTTATCAACGAAGGCCTGCAAGTTTGTCCATGCCGATGGAAAAGACTTGAACTTTGAAAGGTGTGCATCAATGGACAGCAGCGAGGCATTAATAATGCACTCATCGACAAATTGTGTATCTTGCACAATGTCTTTAAGTGCATGGGAAGTACCTTGAACCAACCGTGACATTGAAAGCCCTGCAAATGTAGCATCTCGCTTCAAATGCAGACGAGATAAAGAATCTGAGGAGGTTGGACTCACACCAACAGTTGAGGGGCTATCTCCTATAGTGCCAGATCTTGCTGAGCCAAGAGCTACCGCCTTTGCCTCTGCCTCCTTTGCCTTCGCAATAGCTAATTCGGCAGCCCTTTGAGCTTTCTCTATAGCCCGCCTTGCTTTTTTTTTTCCTTTGATCTTCTCTCTCAGCGTCCTTGGCGCGTTTAGAAAGGACCTTCAACTGCTCCTTCCCAGATAATGTACTCCCGCCCGCGGTGTCCATATCCTCATCACTAAGGTCAACAGTGGTTTGAGTGGTGGCACCAACCACTCCAGATACCTCGGATTTGTCATGAGAAGCCATTGCCGCTTCCTCCTCAGATGGACAAAAAGGCTTCGTGCAATCGAGATACCAACATCCATCATTTAAATGCAAAGTTGACCACGATTGAAGCTGAGTAGGAGTGAACATACAATGCGATGAATTTTTATCAATCCATGTCTGAAGAAACAATGGAAGCTGATGTCTCTCAAGGGCACCCTTAACAAAGAGCTCCTTCATATAATACCTGAAAGTTGCAAAAACACATTTAGATAAATAAATTAAAGGCAATGACTTGTAATTGATATCACTAAAATACCCCACTCACCTCCAAACAACTCGCTTCACAGCCAAGTCAATATTCTTGTGGTTCTTAAATTCTTTTGACCTTGAGAATGTGGTCTTGCTTCTTAAGAGTGTTGGAAAGGCATGCACCCAAAATTTAACCCTTGATGCTTCCACATACTCTTGTGGAGATCGAGGTCTCTCCGGTAGGTCCAACTTCAGAGGCAGCTTGTCGGCTTTAAGTACACTCTCAAACTCCTCAGATACGGCGACTTCAAGCTACAATGATCAAATTTTGAAACATTAACTTACTCACTTGGGTTGAAAACATTTAATGAACGAACCGATTCCAAAATATGATGAACTTAATTCATAAAAATTAAGAAATTTGCTAAACAGAACTCACTCCGGCCCAAAAGGATGCCTTGTTTAACCACGAGTCTAACTCCTTATCGCTGAATCCTTTATGAGGAAAGTGGAGAGCTTCCCTAGTGGCATTGCTAGAATTCCACCACAGAAGCCATCGAACTTTGAAATGGGATGGGACATTGGAAGTTGCAATCAACTGTAACTTATCCAAAGTCATCTCTGGCTTTGAATTCGAACTCCAATGCTTTGTAATCTGAAATTATAAGGAGAGAAATTATTTTGAATAATCACTCTATGTTGGTATATAACTTCAGATGAAATAACAAATATATTAAAGAATCATTTTTACCTCTTCAAGGAATTGGTCACCAAGCTTTGGATTTGCAACGGCCGAATATTTGGACCACTGACCCTTGTACATCTGAATTTTTGCCTTTGCTGCACCTCGCATTGAAGTGGTAATCTCAGAGTCAATCCGAAGTTCCACAGGAGTATTTTCGTGGTACACTCTGGCAGCTTCATCTGATGCATCAGCAATCTCTTGCTGAGGTCCAACAGCAATTGGTAAAGAGGTTTGAAATGGTATAATTCCATATCAAATATAATTTATATGTAAGAATATAAGAAATTACCAATAAATGCATACATTTACAACCGAAAAACATAAAAGTGAAAATACTGACCCGAAAGAGTAGAGAGACGAAGACATCGACTGTTAATGGATACCATGACTTCCCTCTCCCAGGATTAGCCAAGCACTTGTGATAATCCTCTGTAGTCAACAAATCCTAGAATGATTCAAGTGGTTGACTTCCAATCGCCTTAATTCGATGGAGTATGTGCATGAAGTTGGTCTTGACGTGTGAGTTTTCTGTGGCTCTACATAGGGACAATAGAATCAACAATCAAACAATGAATCCAGGATGCAAGTACCGAATGAATATTGCAAGGACTCAGTGAATGATGTTCACCTGTTAATATCGTGCATAGCATGAAGAGCCAATCCGACACTGCCTTTGATATCCAAACAAATGCAATCCACAGAGATGTGCCAATTTACATCAGCATTGTGCATTCTTTCAATATATCCCATCCATGCCTTGAACCGATGATTTCCATCACATATGAAGAGTTTACGATTCCTCAAGAAGCTCAACTGGGGAGTAGCCAAAAGATTTGACTCAAAGCGATCATTGGCTGCGTTCCATAATGGGCCCCATTTTCCTCTATCCTCCTCGGTGACAAAGGACTCCTCACCGAGGTCATTGGAAAGAGAAACATAAAACACGGTAGATCCTGGGCGATATCCATGAGTAAATTCAGCCTCCAACCGCTTAATATCCGACTCCAGTGTGGGTCGGACAAGTGGCATGTACACAAGCCTGCACAACGGCACATCAAGGCGAGAGGAAGCCTTGGGTGCAATGCGAAGGCTGTCTATGGCAAAGATACAATTTACCCTTTGGTGTTGACGAAGCTCATCTTCGTTAAGATGTAGTTGACAATCCACCTCATCCGCCACCGAAACCTCCGCGTCCGGATGTGAACTTGTGCCACCAGAGAATTCGGGTGATCGGGTAGACCGTTGAGATGATGATGGGTCCATGACCTGAATTTTGCGTCATATCATAATTAGTATCTAAGCAACACAATTCTACAAAGGATGACAATATAATGAGACGAGAGCAAAGGCAAATACCAGACAAGAATCAACCAAAATCTGAGAACTCTATATAAATTAATCCAAATGTTCTCAATCCATACACAGTTCATGGGTATGCATGGGCTGCCAAAAAACAACGTCGGCACCGACGCTACTCCGGGAGCGGCCGTATACTCTTTACACAATTATCACGAACTCCAGCGCCCCCTCGAAGAACGGGCTCCCATAGCACGGCGGAAGCCCAGGCACCATCACGGTTGCCAGCAGCGGCGTCAACTATGGTCGCCACACATAGGAGAGGACGGCACCCCTGCTACAGCTTCCGGGGGGATTTGCTGGCAACTCGCAGTCAGGATCTACTCAGGAACGCGCTCACAAAGGAAGGGATCGACCAAAGTACAATAATTCTAGGCTAATATGGACCAATATATCAAGTATAATTTGATAATCAAACAAACATTACTGTGATGAACTAAACAGAAAATGACTACGTCGGCACCGACGATCATTGTGGTGCTTATTACAATCAATTCATTTCAACAGAATATTCATAAAAGAAAGCAGAATCACCATCTTGACGGGACATTAATGAGAACTTGGACCCTCTAAAGCATTTTCTGTAATCATGATTCATTTCTTGGTTATTTCAGATCTGCAAAGGAAGATCGTCGGTACCGACGAGCCCATATGAGGCTCACTAATTATCATAAGATAGCTAACTAAATAACCAGATGATCATATTTAGAAAGAGATATACTCATTCAATGAAACAGCAAATGAATCAAACGCGATAAATCTATGGAGTTTCTCAGTGAAATAAATCCGGAGGGCAGGTGCGTCGGTGCCGACGTTGGTTAAACGCCCTGGATGGTTGAAGTGCATTCAACTCTCACAACATCTTCCAGACGAATCAGCTCAAGAATAGGCCTCAACTCACATACCAACGATAAACTTTGAATGAAAGATCGACTTTAGTGTCGTAAATATTCCAGCCAAATGGTGGTAAATATTTAGCGTCGGTACCGACGCTGGTTCATGAAATCATAATGAATCAACGCCAGCGCAAGAGGCCGTGCGATTCGTCAAGTATATATGGTTCACCGCAATTCCAGGCAAGCACGCATCGGACTTTTATCTAATAAATATGTCTCTCCCAGTCGAGCCGAGTCGGGAGTTTGTCCATGTATAAGCTTTAGAATTACAACGGTTAGAGTAGCAAGGTACCATCAGAGCCACAGTTACTGATTTAATGAGATTCGCAGTCACAGTACTAACACATGCGTGGCACAATTTAATGAGACAAGCATATGACTACTGGCAGGATCAAGTTCGCCTTCATATATTTCTTCACTCCATTCATGCCTTCGCTAGCTGATCAACATAAGGTAGTCCCTATCTAATCGATCGTTGTATCGGGTGCTGACCACTGAACATGGTCCACCACCGACTGTCATAGTGACCACCACCAACCATCGAAACCCAGGCCAATCCGAAGCAAGGACTCATGTCCCACCACGTGGTGCCCTCCAACAAGTTCCCGCGACACTCAACCGTCCCCACCATCACCACCCAAGTAACGAACACTCTTTCTGTCAACTTCAGGACTTCCCACGCAATAATCTTCATAGAAACAACCACACGCAGACCTCATAAAAGCAACCAGTTTTCGTGAAGTTGGCTACACTAACGAATCCACACACAGAAGACTTCACGACGCTCGAATCCAATGTCACGAACCCGAACTCATTCCAAACTCAAACCAAACTGATTCGTGCGTGAGTGCGAATCTGAACTCATTTGTGCGTGAGTGTGAAACCTTATAGTGATGTGAATCTGAACTCAAGATTCCACACGATCGAACAACATCTTCAGGATCGAACAACATCTTCAGGATCGAACAACGTCACACACAGAAGACTTCACGACGCTCGAATCCAATGTCACGAACCCGAACTCATTCCAAACTCAATCCAAACTCATTCGTCAGTGAGTGCGAATCTGAACTCATTTGTGCGTGAGTGTGAAACCTTATATTGATGTGAATCTGAACTCAAGATTCCACACGATCGAACAACATCTTCAGGATCGAACAACGTCGGCACCGACGGAGGAAATAGTATAACCTAATCTACGACCTACTCACGCCCAGCGGCTCCCAAGTGATAGCACGTCCCCTAACGCAAAATTCAGTGAACAAATGAACATAGCCCGATCAAACCCTAGAATCAGAATTGTGAATCTTGAATACATCATGCGATTCAATGTTTGTTAGATATTGTACCTTGCAGAAACCGCCGATGGTGATTGCAAAGTCCTGGTTGTCAATATGCGTTGCTACCCGGTCGCCGCGTTTACGGTGACCACACTCCTGCATCCCCACCAATCCAAACGTGCGTGAGCCTCATTCTGGGAAAGAGTCACAGAAATCTCAGTTCATTTCGTCAGCACAGCAAAGAACAAACCCTACGTGGAAACTGAACGACCATAAGACCACCTGATCCAAAAACAGAAGAATAGATGAAGCTGCTTGCGACCTCTGGGAAAGAGCATATAGCCTGGCCAAGGGTTTCCGGCTCGAGAGGATGACGACCATTCATTTCAGTATTCGTACTACATTCAGCAGGTACGAATCTTAATGAATTCGTAGGCCCTCAAGTACCTGTTATTTTGAAGATTGGTGCGTTGCAAACTGAAATGCATCCTCATTAATCCGCAGTAGTAACGAATAGTAATCTTTTAGTATTCTTTAAGATCCTGTAGAGCTGAATATTTGACTTCCCGTCCAAATTTTGATAAGTCCATACTGGTGATTATCATATATTATGTTATTCTGATGATTCATAAATTATGAGTCGGAATCAAAATTATTATACTCGACCATGGATCTATGGTGTTATGCGTATTTTAGTTTAATTTACTTAATCTTCTTGGTCAATGAAGCAGTTAATGAATAAGGACAATGGACAAATGTGCGCTAAGGTTATTGTATTATCTAGTATTATCTAGTATATTTATTGCCAGCCTCCATATTCAGTAAGGCCACCCTCTCAGTTTCTTGTAATCTAGTTGCAAAATGGAATGAACATATTCAGCTTCTTATCAATGTTTATAGTGTTGTTACTTCTTCAATTCTCTAAATTGAAGTCCATTTAGCAAAATGGTGCATCAATGCAAATCATTAGATTTGTAGAGTATAATTCTCAATAAACAATGAAATAATTCCAAAAGTACAAGGCAATCGACAAAACCTACCTCAGCCAGTGCGATATGTTGGGATCCGTGACTTTCTTCCGATGCACTTGATTCAAATCTCAACTCCTTCACCGTAGACATCAGATTTGATATATTGGTTTCAGAAGCTCCACCGTCATCTCCATTGCTCTCATAATTCCTATTACTTCCTTCACTTGTACTTGACCCCTTTGAACATTCTCTACCTCCCTGACCTTCCCTCAACTTCAGTTCTTTCTGCAATCTATATCTAGTTATGGTCTTTCTACTGGAGAATCTGAATCCGGTCTTCCTTCTTCCTCTTCTACCTCGTGCTGATGGCGACCTAAACTGCCCATTTAGCATTTGAACTAGAGAATACCGAACCCCTCTAAGTACATATATTTTCAGTCACCTACTTAGACACCTACCAACATGATCACAATCACCATCTCATCACTCTCCATTGAAACACCACAACTGCGGGTCCTTTTATGGAGACTACCGATAGGGATGATGAATCTGTACTACTGTGTAACTATTCGTTCAATTCTCATCTCGATGTACTCAGCGTGCTTTAACAGTCATCAAAAATGGAATTCGACTAACAATACACTCTATATTGTACACGAGTACTATCCTATTTTGACTATCACTGACATCGGTGACGGCGTCCAGTCTCAGTTATTTGTCTATTATTGACCATTCAGTGCACTGGCAAAGCTGTCAATCTTGTCGATTATCCCAATAGAATTGCTTCACTAACCTCCAATCAGGCCCAGAGATCTATTTCATATATATCTTTCAATTCTTTGTCATCAAGTCCTATTATACTACAGATTTAGGAACCAATAATATTCATTACTGGCTTACGATTTGCCACCTCATCAATCTCTTGCATCACAGCTGTTGATTTACTTTGTGGTCAATTCAATCGTTTGATCTCTTTCAGATTTACTTCCTCTCATAGGCACTGAATATATTCATTGACATTGACTTCTAGAGTCCTTTCCAGATTGCAATTGTGTGATAGTACCTCTGGCGGAATGGCCGCAAAGGAGATAGATGAGTGTCACTACACTATGGCTGTCATACGCGCTTCTCTTGATAGTTTGCCTTTCACAATCCCTCTCTTTGAAGATGGATTTGCTCATATTTCTGCGTCACGATTGAGCCTGAGATTTCATTTGAAAGCAGACTCTTTGTATCTCGACGAAGAAATGTTTGATGGTTCCTCTGGACGCATTACTCATACGCTAGGTCAGCATCATACATATATTGATAATGAGAAGCAGTGGTTGCTTAAGCCAGGTAGATTCAGAGTCTATGGCGTAAGTTACATTGCTGAGAACCCATCCGCAGAGGATCGTACTCCTCATTGTTCAAATGCTCCCATACTCTCTGAAGTAAAGGTTCAGCTTGATTCTAACTTTGTCACTATCATAAGTGATGACTCCGATATTGATTCTCCTGCTCGTAAGATTCCTTTGTCGCGTACCATCGTTGATTGCTCAAGGCCAGATTCATCGGTTGATCGCATCTCGGGTAGAAGTGGATCTTCTCCTACGAGCTTTAGTGACTCTGTTAGTATTATTGACTCACTAAAGCAGTTACGTGATGGAAAAGGATCTAGAAACATGCTCAAGAAGCTTGACTATAGTACTGTTTGTATTCAAAGAGTACATAGTCTACCCCCTGATTTCAATGAGGATGTCATTTTTGAATTACCTCCCGTCCAAGCCTCTGGAATGCTCTCGCAAGCGAAGTTGATGACAGGAATGGACAAGCGATACGACGGCCACGCTTGGACAAAGACAATTACCTCGCATATCAAAAATGACGCGGGACTGACATTTCGCACATCCAGTTGTGTGGGCCATCTCCAATGCAATAACCGCAATTGTGCCTACTTGACTCGTGTCCATCGAACATCTTCCATCAACAGTACGGAGTGGGAGGGCTCGACTTCGGCAAAGTTTGGGGTTGGTTGTCTTCCACCGAACGGTTCATCACTGGTTTGTAAGATTTGTAAGACACCCCCTTCTTGCCTTGCTAGCTGCGATTCTAGAATATACTATGTGTTTGGCAGTTCAATTATGACTCGCGCATGTGTGCATTTAGGGGTTCATAGACATCCTGTCAAAGTTGGTGACTATAGGGAGTTGATCGAGAGGACCAATGCCCTTCTTGGGGAGCATGTTGAAAGGACCCCAAATGCTACTACCTCTGCAATTGTTTTGGAGGCAAGTAAAGATATTCTTGGAGAGCTTCTTCTACGACCTGAAGATGTTCCGTCGAAGACCTTGAACCTGGAGGAGTTAGTACCTGTTTTGGATATGTGCAAGTCCATCAGTTCACCTAGTATTCGAAATCAGGTCACAAGTTTCAAGTACCTACGGCGGTATGGCATCATGGATAGTATCACAAAATTGAGGGGTTGCAGCAATTGGGCTTTCATTCAGGAAAATAAACTTCCGGGCCAAGGATCTGATTCAGATAAGGTATTTGTCTTCAAGATGTCTGAAGTGGGGCCAGGAAGTGGAGTTGACTTGGTAAGACGAATGCAGCCCACCGGCGACCTCGAAGACGCATGGTTGATGTTTGACCATGTCAAGCGTGTAAAGCAGTGGACCACGATGGCTTGCCATGTGTACGACTCAACTTTGTGTAGGGTTATGACTGTGGCGGTTTGTGATATGCAGTCTGAAGATGCCGCTGCTCAATGCATTTTTTGGAAGAATCTAAATGCAGTAGCAGCTAGGCATGACATACCGGATCCTAAGTTCAAAGGATTCATGGCTGATAGCGCGCAAGCAAATTGGAATGCAGTGCGGGTCATCTATGGAAGTGGCGATGCATCCATCCCAATGGCCAATCAAGAACGAACATGCTTCTTCCATTGGACCCAATCTCTTGAGAAGCATACGAAGGCCGACATCAAGGCTGACCTCCAAGATCAACATCGACAGCTTTGCAAGCAATATAAGAATGCAACAACATTTAATGAGGCCGAAACTCGCTACCACGCCATCGTAGGATGGTGGCATTCTTTAGGTGCCGCAACGGGGGAGAGCTTGAGTCGTTTGGAGCTGTGGCTAGCATTTTGGCATTTTCGATACCGCCAGTGGGGTGGCTTTATGCAATTGGTAAGCGAAAGCCATATACATGTTTTATGAAACCATTCATTTATGTGCCAAAATATTCGTACTCATCAATTTCCATGTTATTTGTTGAATAACACCTTTGTTCCTTCATTCCATGGCATGTGTGTAGAATCTTAATGAGGCTGAGCTTGCCGAGATGCCCTCATGCAATCTTGCAGAGACAGTCCACAACAAATGGCTCCAGCAGTCCGGAAATCGAGGAAATGACTTGTATGTGGCCACTGTGGATGACTTTGTTAGGGCATTTATGCAAGTGGTGAAGTATTATCAGTTTCTTAAAGGGGAACGTGGAGGCAATGGGCCTGGAAAGGAGGAGTTGCTATTAAGGGTTGCCCAACGCTCTGTCTCTCGCTTTGGAAACCCCAAGGTTCTCAACGAGGCAATAGCAAAAATGCCTGGAGCTGATGAATTTTGCACTCGTCATCCCCACATGGAAGGAGAAGAAGTATTTGGTAGTCAAAAACGCAAGCCCGACATGCCTTTAGGTGACGAGCACGAGTCCCATCGGCCTGACAAGGTAAACTATTCCTATCCAAGAATCAATACCAGAACATCCAGAGCTCGTACGGGTGCACCTAGTATGAGTAATGTTCACGAGGAGTTTCTTTCTTCCGTACCTGAAGAAGAAACCGTTCCCATGGCAACAGAGGTGATTCAATCTCCATTGAGATCTCTTTCAAGCCATACTACTGCCGTTCAGGAGACTGTATGCAATAAGTCGCAATGGCACATTGCTAGATTGCCAAAGACTTCTGCAAAAGCATGTTTTGCATTACAGGCAGTTACCAAGAGGAAGTGTATTGCAAGAATTGTGCAAGACAACAAAAGCACTCCTGCTCCTACCTATGTTGGAATGATGGACAATTATAAGAAGAACAAGGTCGAGCGCATGCAATTCTTCTTCTGCAATGACGACATCGAGCGTTGTGTGAAGGGCACCAAACGCAAGTGGGTCCTCTCGAAACCTGATGTTCCAAGTGTCTGGCCAGTTCAAATTGGAACTAATCTTTCGAAGAAAGAAATTTTGGCACTCGAGAATGCAGGTTTTCAACTACCTCAGCGTGTGGCGATGTCTCCAAGACGACTTTTTGGTAGTCAAGGTCCTACCCTTGATATGAGTTTTCATTCCACTATGGATTCCCCTGATGAATATCCTAAGATCAGATCTGGGAAGAGTATTCGCAGGAATATGAGGGCTCCTACAACAAAACATCTCAACAATTGTGCATCAGCTGTCACCCTCAAGTGTCGCATTCATCAAGTGACCATGGTACCTCATCCAGGATTTGGATGCATCGTTACTCTAGAATCCGGTATAGTTCCCAATTCTCAACAGTACCTGATCACTGTAGGTTCATTTCCAGATTGTTCATGTCCATACTTCAAAGAGATGTTGACAAAGTCCTTAGGAAAACGAGGACAATGGACCCAATGCAAGCATCTTTACTACATCTTTACTGTTATCTGTAGTTTGGATTCCGCAATTGATGTGTTTATGCATGCCCCGAGCTTTAGCTTCAATGAAGTGAAGCGTGTTCTAGAAACTGGGGTTTTATGCCACGTATCACCATGATGTAGAAAGTAATTTGTAGTTTCCTTTATACTGTAGGGTTTGAAATTGTGTATTAAGTTTGTTGGGTTATATTTGAATATGGAGTGCGACGAAAAGGGCCACTACCAAGTTTTTGAAATCTTTCGTAGCTTATGTGCGACTGTGCGACTTATTGAAATCTTCCGTGGCTTATGTGCGACTTATTCAAGTTTATAATTTTATCTTTTCACCAATTGAGTAAAAAAATAAAGTAGTGAATAATATATTCCAATCCCCTCAAACTTTTGAAATTTTGAATTTTTTCAAACCAGATTCAACGTCTCTTAATGTGCAAATCCATATTTTATTCGCGGTTTAGGACCCCCTGTGGTACACGGTCATAGGCATCTTTTTGCTAATTTTTAAAGAAATATAAGTTACATGATTTTTATATTTTAACAACCGAATTTTTAAAATCTCAATAGAGATTTTTGCAAGTTCCTGCTCTCTGCTTCCATTTTCCCTGCTCCCTGCTCCCTGCTCCTTGCTCCCCGCTCACATACTAGCTTCGCTCTGATAGAGAGTGACACTCGAGGTAAGGAACTTTGCCAAGTTATGGAAAAGAAGATTGACTTCATGAGGACCAAGGAATTTTTGACGCAGCTGGGGTGTGAAAGGTCGATGAAGAGAGCGTTGGTTCGCTACTTTTAGAGGGAGCTAGTTGCCAAGAGAGCCATGCAGCCTGAACATCTGCCGATCCACTTGAACATGTAGAAGGAACCTACAGATGCCCTATACATCTTCACGGAGGCACGGTTGCGTCGTTTTTCTTGTTACCACTTGGTGCACTCCCTTAATACTTAGAACTAAAGGATTCTCATTCTATCTCGGGCGAGGAGATGAAGTTGAGGACCCGTTGTGATTCCTTACCAGTCTTTGATGGTGATGACGGTGTCGTGAAGTGATTACATACATGGTGTGAAAACATATATTAGTATAGAAAAATAGGGGGTATTGAATGGTCTAGGCCAACAGTGAAGATATGACTAGTGGATTCATCCTCAACCACACGGTCATACTTTACCGGGGCGAGCCTTATCTTGGGAATGATATTCCTGCATCTTGTCACTAGCTCAGGCTTTAGGAGCGTCAACCGGCTGTCTCACTGCTAAGGTTTTAGCAGCCCCCAGGACCACGCGTCACATTAACCGTTCAGGGAGTCTACGGGAATCGAACTTTGAACTAGTTTAGTGTGGCGGAATGCTCAGCCAGCCCGCTGAGCCGTGATCGATGTGCGAAGATGTCATCCAGTAGTATATAAGCGTTTGTAGCATTGGGATTACCAAAATATGTAAAAAACCAATCACGATTGGTAATATGTTTATAAGTTTGGGGTTTGTTATAATAGTTGGTAAATTAGTTTGAAAGTTGATATGAAAGGGTTATTTCGTACGTTTTTGTTAAATTAGTTGAAGTCTTTGGATTATTTAGGACTTAAATGTTTGATGTTAAGCTTTTAGATAAAGTTTGGCCTCAAAGTTTAGAGTTTAGTTCTAAATGTTTAAATAGAAAGGATAGAATTGAATATGCAAAAGATAGTGTAAAAAAAAACATAGAATGATATGGCAAGGGATAGAAGGATAAGAAGGAGGTGGCGAAGGATAAGAAGGAGGTGGCAAAGGATAGGAGGAGGTGGCAAGGGATGGAGGGGGATGGGTTTTGGATGAAATGTCCTCCTCCCATTCGCCGATTCTCGTGTCCAATGAGAATCAAGGGGGCTGTCCGCGGCCTTATCAAGCGTTTCAGCGACTCTGAAGGCGGCATTCGATCGAGGGAGGCCATATTCGAGTAGTTTGGATTGCAGGCTATACTTTGGGTACAAAAAACGTAGGATTTGGAGTTGGGGTTAAGAAGTTATGAGCATTAGAAGTTAGGGGGCGATTTGGGAACCTACTGCCACTCTTTTGAGCATTCCGGGAGTTTCAAGAAAGCTTTTGGAGATCGGGAAGAGTAACTACAAAGGTGTTTTCAAGCTCTACCTTTTACGCGGAAGAATCGAAGGATTTGGAGCTTTTATGTAGGAGATATTTGGAGCTGAACAGCGCACAAATATTTTCTAAGACTGTAAGTATATTACTTTGATGTTGGTGGCGGTTTTGGCCATATCTTTGGCTTCTGGACGAGTTTTTGGCTAATATTTTTCAAGAAGGTGGTTTATTATGCTGTCAAGCTATATCTTAAGTTTCATAGCGTTTGGAGCATTTTCTTGGAAGTTATGAAGATTTTGGTGCGCGGGTGTTTGTAAACAAGGTTTTAGAGAGGCTGTAGGTATTTCTCTGATATCTCAAGATCCGTGAGGTATCTACGGTTGAAACTTTGTGTAGCTAATTTTAATAGTATATCACTTCTACTGCTGAAGTTTGGATCTATTTAGACGGTTAGATTAAGAGATACAAGCTCTTAGGATTCGGGTTAGTTTCCTTTTCTAAGGCTTGTAAAATTATATAGTTTCCTTAGATAGTTGGGTTCCTTTGTCCTATAAGGACTTGTGTAATGAAGTGATTGTCTCTTGAAAGGGACAATCTTCATATATATTTGGAGTTTCTTTTATCAAGAACTTGATTGAGTAAAAGTGGCAGCCAGAAATCCAGTATTTTCTTGGAACATAAACTCTCTACCACGACAACGGGATGTTTCCTCCATCAGTTCCTTCGATGGTTGGGCATGTGGATGTGGAGTTGATTAAGAAGGAGAAAGAAGTGGCTGCTACAAAGGCGGCTAAGGCGGCAAAGAAGGAGGCCCTGAGGGTGGAGAAAGAGATCGCAAGGACAATGAAGAAGGAAGCCAAGGAGAGGAACAAGTAGCTTGGAGCATTAGTGATGAAGAGAGACACGAGAAGCTCATTGCTTAGTAGGGGGGTACATTGCTTGCCATTCATGTTGTGGTGATACCATTACAAGGAATTTTGTCCTCAACCAAGAGCCGGTTCTCAACAAACTTCACGAAGCTCTTACAGACCGTATATACGATCATAGTGTTCAAATAGGTGGATTCTTCTATTGGAATGTCGGTGGTGTATGAGAGACTGAGAGTGTTCTTTCTATCATGCCTATCTTTGACAATATCTCTGAAGAGGATGATTATCCAACCGTTTAGACCAAGTTGTGGTGGCGGAGCATCGTTGATCGTATTCTACCCAGGCTTCGAGTTCATTTTCAATGAACTTCTCGGCTTGGTAGATTGGGCGGAGTTCATCGAGGAGACAAAGTGGTTTGCTAGCAATGCCTGCCAATCTCGCACAATGGGCAGCCCATGCGCACTCACAAGTACTTACTAGCGAAGTGTTTTGTGAGAAAGTCGGAGTCAACGGCCCCTTTTTCTTTCTACAATAGGATGGAGTTGATCCTCAAAGGGATTTAACTGTCCTCGAATGGTGACTTGACCGATCTTGTCACACAAGACACGCTAACGATGAAGGGACCACCATAGAGCCATCGCAGGAAGCGCGCAAGGAGTCCACAAACCTCATTAGGCTTTGATTCGCTTTTGCACCAAAGAAGACAACATAGTTCTTGATCAGACAACATCTACTAGTAAGTTTTCTTACTACCTCAAATTATATTATCCTTATCCATAGTTCCAAGTTTGAAACGGATTTATTTACTTATCTTGTGAAGGGTCATCAATTAAGGCTTGAAAGGCCTTAAAGCGCCACATCTTGGCATTGGAGTCTGACCCGAACTTGGTTGAGGGGTTCCTCCGACCCTTGATTCCTAAGTTGGTCGAGGTGTAGTCGGCAATGGCACCAGTAGTGCAGAAGGACTCTCGTAAGCGCATGTTGGAGCTCAATGACGATGAGCCACAGGTGAAGACAATTGGTAAGAGAACTTGCAAGTAAGTTCTCTACCTGTTTGGTGAATTTTGCATGAGTGTGTTTTAAAGAGAGTTTGTAATTTTATTTCCAACTTTAACAACAATTTCGCTCTGGTTTTATGCGTTTGGTCGAGGTTGTTGATGGCTTGGCCATCAACAACGCGGGCAAGGGTATTGTCAAGGTTGTTAAAGTTGGTGAAGAGTCCGCCGTACTTGTATGGTTTTGCTTCATGAGATAGTGGTGTTGTAGATGCAATGGCAGCACAATCATCCCCTCCAAATGTTTCTCAGGCATCCTGTCGTAGGTCCATTTCAAGGCTGTCCATAGACAATGAGGCTGATGGTAGTGGGTCCGACAATAGTGTCCCTTGTTTGGACAAGGATGACTTTGTTGATTTTTTGGCGGAAGATTCGTAATTCTTCGGTTTGATTTTTTGTTTTGATTTTATATGGAGCCTACTTTTGTTTGATATCATCTTTGTAATTGTTGGAGTCTTTTGATGCATATGTGGATGTCCCATTTAATATTGACTGTAAACACATAGACTAATTTAACACATTACCGAACAACTTTTTTCCATTATTCGATCCATCCATAAACAAAGGCATTCTTGGATACTTCATATAGACAAAATTGAGTATTGTATGAAAATTATAAGAAACTATGGTAGTTTAGAGAATTCACCATGTCTCTTATAGTACGCTATACCTTTGAGCATGAATTAGAAATTACTGTAATACGAAGTTCTTTTGTAATAAAAGAATTACCTTATATGGTCACATACCCTTTCCATGCATGAAACACCGTTACTTTATAAATTGTGCGCCGTTTGTGAGCTGTAATTTTTTGGACTACTCAAATACTAGTTAAAAGAGGTATCTAGTGTTGAACCTATATTATATGTTGGATCATTAGGGGAGGATTCACAGTCATTTTCATCAACAACGAAAGAAATTGGTAGAGCTTCGAGTAGAGCTATAAGTTGTATTTTGTCGCAAGGATGTAGGTTCTGGATGCAATTTGCAAGGGTCCATTGTGGAGTGTTTTTCACTAGGTATGTGTACTTGTACCTTCATATTGTTGTAAGTAGTCTGTATTTCCTTTTGGTCACTACTTTGACATCGTTCTTATGTATTGAAAGTGTTTGCCATGATAGGTGTTGCGATGTTTGCCTCTCTGTGGACCACAACGCAGCCACCATTGTTTCTTGAGGACTTCCATGAATATGCAAACAAGTGCACTCTTCTAGCGGCAATATGGAAGACGTATTTTCTGCCACATTATGGAACTTGAGTCAATCCCCTTCAATTTGACATCCTTCTGCCAATCACGTTCCGAACAAAGCAATTTTGAGTGGTTTCAAAGCAGATCCAACAACTCATTCATAGCACTTCTATTGGAGCTTCCTTGCAATTGGCGTATGGAAGGTAGAAACAGAATTCCGTGATAGAAATATTGCAAGAACTAATGATGAACAACGTTCGCTGAAGGAATATTCACTCTTATACCCGTTTTTACGAAGTTGACGTCGACTTAGCCGCAGTGAGTGGATCCGCAATTGCAAACCAAGCTTTGTCCGCCTTCTTGAACATGGCCTCAAAATGATGTTACTTGAGGAGATGGACTCATTAGATAAACTCATCAAGAAGTTCCATAACTTCATAAGACTCCAATGACACAATGCAACATTGCAACTGCCAATACGTGGCCTTCTGATGACTTAGCATTGTGGTATCAAGCACCTCTTGCATCTGAGTGGCAGGAAGATTGGGGCTATCGTGGGACCTTTGAAATCAATAGTAGTTACACTTGTGCCACAAAACCTAAACGAGCCGCGATACATCCATAGGGTGGATGGAAATTGAAAGGGTAGGACCATGTCAGAGGCTGTGAGGAATATGTGGGAAGGTGTTCCCACTCGCTTTTGGACACTAGCATTAAATCTAGAAAGAAATGGGAGAAAATTAAAAAAATTAGATAGTAAGCTTTAACACCATATTCGTTATATTGGAAAATTTCCATGATTATGAAGATATATGGTCGTTGAAGTATCAATAAATATAGACATTTGAAGGTGCAAAGCATAAAGACAATGTATCATGAATACTATATTTCATACCATGGATGGACCAAAATAGTTGATTGTCCAAAAAGTGGTAACGGTAAAGGAAGCATATACCATTAATCCAAGCTATATTCAAAACTTCATGAAAAAAAGTCACACACAACACTCATTTACCTCGAGGCAAAACACAATCGCCCTATCACTAATCAAAGAGTCTAGGGAGTCCCTCCATAAGCCTCTATACGCGTCTTCAAAAAAGCCCTTTGACGTTGCTTAGTCCATGTTGCGCCATTCTCTTGCATTAATGGACTCTCAAGAAGACGCTGCAAACCCCGCCTACGCACCTCGTCCGTGTTTGATTTGGGCAGCGAGTGACGGCGGGTGGGAGCGGAAGGAGAGCATTTGATTCCAGCACCATTTCTTGAGAGAATACGGGGGCGAAGACATTTACCAAATGGTTCCTGCACAATAGGCGCCACAAACAATCCAAACAAATACACTTTTAGGTCTAATACACCTACACGGCACACATGAAAACTGCATCATCAAGATCCATCCTATTGCACTTTAGGTCGATTAGAGCTAAGATGCAGAAGAGAAAATTCACATAGCACATTTAACATCCAATGAACAAAAACAAGCTCAAATGAAGCAAAACTACAAGAGTGCAAGGTACCTCAACAACAAACCAAGACTCCCTAGGTAAGAACGACTCAATAGTGCAATAACTTGGAGGTCAGCATAACACGCACCGTGAGCGAGCGTTGGTAAGTGGCATCCCTTAAACCGTCATAGAGAATACGCTTTGCCAGAGTACAATTATCTAGGTTTAGATGCGGAGACCCCGGAACTGAACGTGGCGAGTGCGGCGAAGGTGAGTTGTTCCTTTCATGAATTGGCTCCCGCGCAATAGGGCTTTCAACAACTCCGTCGTCCACTGCCATGGTCAAATAATCCATGGTTGACTGCGCGGTTGCAGCAGAGTGCAACAAAAGCCCTTTACTCCGAAGGGAAAGGGCGAACTCTTGTGGGCCCAACAAGGAATCCACGGATGCCCGACTATCACAGCCCTGTAGAAATTTCAACAAAAGTGACACTCACATACCTCAGAACAATAGATGAAAACTTCAATCATTAAAAAAAGGACGACATTTTATCAGCAGAAGGTATCCAATCCGCACAACAAACACAGTGGAGATACATCTCCATTTGTATTATCAAAAAATATATACAAAACACAGTCCAACAAAATTTACAAAATGGAGCTGCAGTCAATGGAAACAATTTAGTTCTATTCGACCTAAAGTGTATTAAGGTTCTAAGCGTTTCCAACTACATTAGGAATGGAGATTCTGATAGGCTTAAATTGCGGTACAAATACTCGCAGACTGACCACACGTCTTCTGATCATTATAGAACATCTCCCGGCCCGAGGGATGTTCAGCACGGTACTGCGCTAGGCCACCCGAAAACTGATGAAGGTCAGAGAGATATGGCAGCAATTCCTCCAGGAGTACAGAATCATCACTCGCGCCATCATGGTTGTGCGACCATGACGGAAGAAGAAGGACGTTCTCCGGCAAATTGAGCACATGCTTAATCGGGCTATCGTCAATGACAAGCGTATTTGCCAGAGTATACTCACGGCCCAAGCTATTGAAGAGATGGTTCGATAACGTCTTCAAGAAGATGTCCTTCTGAGTGCCAAATTCCTTCATGTAGATTGTTCTGCTACCGACTCTACGCTCGGGAACCCTATCGCAACTCTCCTGACCAAAGATCCTGAGAGGATACGCAGAACTATGCTGAAAAAGATATTGACATATCTCACGTGTTGTGGATTCCATCATCGAACTCCAGATCGTGATGGTGGCAATCTTAGACAACTTCGTAAGGAATTCAGCATAACCAAGGCGCACCCGAACTAGCTTAGGGCCTACTTTGGCCGGCAACGAAGCGGAGTGAATGGACGGGATAGAGTTCCTGGATCCCCTGGCTTGCCACGATGGCTTACACGTGCATAGAATCCCATTTAGGTCCAGCACAACATTCAACCATTTGCCTTCGGGATCTGAAAAGACTCTAGGTATTTCTTCTAAATTACTGGCACCACTTATTGATGCCTCGCAGACCTGGTTCGGAAACGACAGGAGAACGAACAACATTACTAAAGATTCATTAACAACGACAAGTCAACATAATGTAGAACGAAGAGAGCAAACGAGGGGGGGGGGCAGCGACATGGGGAAGCACAGAGTGTGAATAGTGTTAGAAGAGCACCTCGAGAACTTCATTGTCTCGGGGTATTTCGTTTCGGACCTCCATCGATCCCAACGAAACCTGCATGGTGTCAAGGATTTCCGAGTGCTCCAGAACCATTTGGGGGCACAGTTCCGGGACAAGAAGAGGGGGCACGGTTCCGGGACAGGAGAATCATGACTGATCTCATCTACGCGCACGGCCGAAGCTTGGACGACATCCTCTACGATTGGGACTACGGTTTGGACGACCTCATCTACGACTGGTTGAGCAATCACGTCATCACCAAAACTTAGATCTAAAAAAATTCAACAACTTTAACCATCAGCAGATGCGCACATAGGACACTGATACAAGTCAGAGTCGTATGATGTCAAACAGTTTAGCTTGAGTCGAGCTGAAGTGATCACTGAGCACTGTAATATTAACAAAAAATACTGGAGTACAAAATTGGACATTTACAAAATGTTCTGCCTCTATACACTCACAACTACGTACACTAACCTGACGATGAGTTGGGGACATTTGCGATAGATACGTCCCGATCAGGCGACTTCGGAAGGCAAGAGGGGCGGGTCGGCGGGGACGGGGGATCAGGCAGTGATTGAGCCCCCATGGAGACGGGGGAGGAACCCGCCGGAGACGGCATCAGCAAACCGCGAGGTAGACTCGCAATCCCTTCTTCAGCTGAGATGGGAGGCTGGGGGATCGTAGTATTCACTACGGGTGGTGTCGTGGCGACAGGAAGCAAAGTAGCCGTCATGAATCTCTGCATCATGAGCATCATATCGTTATGCCTCTGGTCTTGGTCCCTCTTCATCTCCTCGTCACGCCTCCGTTGCATATCCCTGAGCTCCTCGTCACGCTTTGCCAGCCGCTGCTCCATCAACCTCATCCGGGTGGCCTCCTCTTCAAGCTTCTTCTCTAGGGCGATAAACCTGATGTCATCATGAGCACTGCTTGTCGTTGCCAACGGAGAGCGGCCGGTCGCGCTGGCGACTTTCCTCTTCTTGGCTGCGGGCCGAGCAAATGACCCACCCAAGGTCGGAGCTGAATGAGGCCTCTCGGAGATATCAAGCGATTCCAACTCCAGGAATTCGAGCCGCTGCCGCGAGGTACCCATTGTCTCACCCGCTTCAGACTGAGAGCCACTATGAAGCTCCGGCGGAGTGGCGATTTCGAAATCGTCATGGGAATCGGCATCAAGTGTGGCCGTACTGGTGCTCGGGCACACACCTAGGGGGCTCGGGACCACATCCTCCTCCTCTTCCTCATCGACGAGATCAATAACCGCTTTTCCTTTCCCCTTGGCAACGGCCTCTCCAAGCACGGGGAAGATCTCCGCGTTGACGTAATATGCATCAACATTGAAATCGGTCCGATCCAATGTCAACGCAACCTCCTGGGCGTCGTCGAGGTCCTGCTCATCGGTGTTGTGGCATATGCAGAATGCCTCCAGATCCAACATCTGCACACGAATGGATTGAACAAGTTACACTTTAGGTCGAATCGAGCTAAAGTGAGTACAAAAGAACACTGATACGAAAACGCAGCTATTAAAACTTGAAAGGATACGACGCGATTGATGACTGCTAGAAAACCAAATAAGTATAAGCCGGCACTTTAGCTCGATTCGAGCTAAAGTGCCACGCTACAAAAGCGTGAGAGACGACCTTGCTGAAACAATACATGCATAGGCAGAGAGAGGAATCAACAGTTTAGCTCAAGTCGAGCTAAACTGCAGGGATATTTACCACACTCGTAGTCAGTAATTTCGTCCCGCCAAACAGCTGGACAACAGAATCCCCCCTCTTGTAGAACAGCTCCAGGACCTTGATGAAGAACTCCATCCTCAACTCGTTCATGTTCATGGAGTAGGCTAGCTCGTTGTACTTGCGTGGCTTGGTGTGCAAGACATGCTCCGGAGCTGCGTAGATCTTCTTCACGGCCGGGATCTGCGTAAGCTCTTTCTTGAAGAGAAAGAGGAGCCAAACTGGGTCGAGAGCGATGTTGGTCTTCGGCGCGAACCCCCCGAACGCTCGTTCTCTGAGGGAAGATACTTCGACTGTAGCACATCGTACGCATGGCACAACGATGGGCCCTCAGCAAACGCTGTCACTTGAAGGTGTGACTGCTCATCGCCGCAAATGAAGAGCCACGCTGGAAGACCGGTGAGGGGAGGTTGCCCTTTCGATGCGAACATCGTCATGAACTCGTCGAAGAAGGGCCTTGCACTTTCGTCCATACAAGGCGGCAACCTTCTCCAATGACAACGTTGCCTTCCCTGCAAAACCAGGGATATTACCGAAGTCGATGATGGCGAGCTTCACGTTGCAGCCCATGTTACGCCACGAATCTCAGGTCCATCCTCCGAGCGAGTTGGTTGCCGCCTTGTATGGACGAAAGTGCAAGGCCCCCTGAGGTGCAACGAACCGCGACCGCACATCGATGAAGACTCTGAAGAACTCCTTCGCATACGGAGAGAGATCTTCACATTTGCAGTTGCGAAACTGTGTCTGCCTCGAGTTTGCGTAGTACGAATCCGGTGGACCCCAATCCAAGAGGGCACGCTTTGAGGCCTTGCTCACGTTGTAGTTCGTCTTAAACTTTTGCCAGTTGAAACGATTGTACGCTCCAGTGCTGTTGAAGAAGGCGAGCTCCGGCCTGATCAACTGAAGCTCCATCCGAGCGACCTCCTTCCTCTTCCTTCGATCGACCTAGTCCCGGGCGTTGTAGCAATCCTCCAGCACAGATTGCGGCTGCTTCACAACCACCTTAGGATAAGGTAGTTTTCGCGATGGTCCTGATTGATTGAGTATATGCTTACACAGTGTTGCGTGATCAGCCTCGGTCATGTTGCCGAAAAATTTGAAGAACTCGCGCGTCAAAACCCCATCTTTCTCAGGCACCCAGGACTTGGCGTCTTTAAATTTTGACAAGGGCGACGTTGTCGAATCGACGTTGATGAAGTCGCCTTGTGCCGTGGAAGAGATGACGTCCGACCAGAGCTTGAAGGTCTCATCTGTCGCGGTGATGATCTTCACCTCGTTCGTAATTGAGAGCTCCTTTGCCTTTCCGGCTTTCTTAAGCGCTGCCTAGCTCTTTGCAACGTCGATCATTGCAAAGCGCTCACAAACCGCGTTTAGAAATGGCTGTGCAGAACATAGGCAGGGTTGATTTAGTGTACAATCACAATAGAAAATAAACATGACGAGCAGGTCCAAAAAATGCAGGTTAGCTCGAGTCGAGCTAACTTGCAACCGGAGAGTATACACTATTAGTGATTGAATCTGTATACAAAACCGTACTAGAAGTGTGCAAACACACAAGTTAGCTCGAGTCGAGCTAAAGTGCATGACCTTGGTTAAGATTAATCACCTCAAACTTCTTGTCATTGGCAATCTCCACTGCCGTTCTCCGACCTGACCTATGGGACCCGGGAATGCCTGCAGCGGAGTGCTTTGGCATCGGTCTACCAGCTTGGATCCACAACGCCCGAGAGCCAAAGATATTTGTTGCCCACGTCGGCTTGAATTGGACCAAGTGATTTACGCGATTATAATACGCGGAAATCTTCCTCAGCTTCTCAGGGTCCTCCGTCCAGACAATGTAACACTGCCATGTTCGAAAGTGCCTTCTCATAACCTCCGGGACGTTGCCGTTTATCATCGACTTTGATGCAGCAACGTTGTGTTGGCCGTTGATGATATAGAAGTCGCAGTCGCTGAGCTCTTGAACCGTCGTTGGCATATGATCGAGCTTGGGCATGACGCGGAGAGTCTGCTTCTGCGTCTTGTCCGGCATTTCGAGGTAATAATGCTTCAACTCCTCCATACCCCGAGGTTCGAATGCACGGATCATCCACTCCGGCGGTGCATTATGCAGCCTCATCACGTCAAGCTCAATCTTCATCTTTCTGTCTCCTTGGAAGAAGCAGGTCTGTCACTCCGTCTAGAATTTCTGGTAAATCTGTTGGACGTTGGTGTAGTCGATTACCTCTCCGAACCCGAGCGCCGAAAGGAGCTCCGACAGTGCAGAGGCCATCAAATTGGCTAACTCCTCCTGTGATACGAGCTTCGTCTTCTTTCTCGAAGAGGTCTCCGGCTTCTTGGCAGCTGAGCGCTTCTTGACGGGAGAAGCGGACATCGTGTTGCGTAGGGTGCTTCGACTTGTTCTTGCACCTGGAGTTCTAACCGGTACCGACGCTTGACTCATATTCTGGCTACCGGTCACGGCCCTAGATACTACCGATAGTTCTATTGGGCGCCTTGCCGCGATTAATTTTGCCTTCTCAAGAGCGGCAAAGGTACTCATTCTGGAAAGAATGACGCGGAGTTTATTCGCTACAGCCTTCGCTTTCAGCCGCTGACCACTACTAGTCTCCCATTTCTTTTGTGAGATTTCGTGGTCGACCTGAGCCACTATATCATTAAATTGTGACCCCCTAAGAGAACTGACTAAATTGTAGATACAGAATGGAGACGAAGTATTGTTCACTACAATAGTGAACAAATAAGGATCGACAGACTCAGTGGTTGTTTCACACGACAACTTCACTAGATCGTTATCTTCGTGGACTACATCAGTAATTTTGGTCTTGAAGTCGGTGTGCTGGGGTTCACTGATATCACCAGCGAAGGTCTAACCAAACACTAGATTCTCTGTGTAGGGGGCCCACAGCAGCGTCCACTTCAGAGTCATTGTTGGATCTTTGAGCTCCCATCAATCCAAGTGGTTGTTGTCGTCTCCATCGTCATCATCAATGTCGACGGGCTTCGGCTGGAAGAAGTGCTGCAGCTGAGTCACCATCATGTCCCTCTCAGATCTGCACATACAAAACCGAGCACAAATATTTGATTGCTAAATTGATCATCCAGTAAGGACGGAGAGGTTAGACTTTAGCTGGAGTCGAGCTAAAGTGTATCCGAAAGAGTATTTACTTAACATTTTGCAACATAGTTTAGTCATTTTTAATATTTTCCTAAACCCATGCAATCAATTCATAACAACTTCTTGTTCAACACCCGAAACTGTGAAAAAGCTTCCGAACCGATCCAATCACTGATGAAGCTCACTCTATGAAGTTCTCAAGTGGTTGGAGCGGGACTTAAGCTCATGCACAATTTCTGAGAGGTGAACGAGAAGTGGTCATGAGTTGGGTCATCGATGTCATCGGTAACCTTTACTTTTGGAATGTTTTTAGAAATGAAAGTAGTGATGTTTTGGTTGTGGTTTATGACTTCTGTTTTACACTTTAGCTCGATTCAAGGTAAAGCGTCTTGGATTTGATAATTAGATTGATTATTATTTCAATAGGCAGAGTTATTGAGTTGTAAATATGACCAGTGCATCTTTGTTGGCACTTTAGCTCGACTCGAGCTAAAATGTAGCCAACAGCGTGTAATTTAGGCCGCACTTTAGCTCGAGTCAAGCTAAAGTGCCAACAAAGATGCATTGGTCCTGTACAGTTTAGCTATTGTTGAGCAAAAGTGTACCGGTCTAATGCATCTTTGTCTGCACTTTAGCTCGAGTCGAGCTAAAGTGTAGCTAAGAGTGTGTAATTTTATCCGCAATTTAGCTCGACTCGAGCTAAAGTGCCAAGAGAGATGCATTGGTCCTGTACAGTTAAGCTTCTGTTGAGCAGAACTGTACTGGTCTAATGCATCTTTGTCCGCACTTTAGCTCGAGTCGAGCTAAAGTGTAGTCAAGAGTGTGTAATTTTAGCCGCACTTTAGCTCGAGTCGAGCTTAAGTGTAGCCAACAGTGTCCTATTTGGGCTCCACTTTAGCTCGACTCGAGCTAAAATGTGTTGACTGAAATGATTATGTATTACAGTTTCTACAGGTTTGTGTTTTGTAAAACGATATTCAAGGCGTAGGGTATAGGGCTCCTGGATTAGACTATGGATTTTACCTTTCAGCCATTGATTATGAACTCTAATCCCAGACAAATCTGTTGGATCTAGACGTCCTGCAAGATCAATAACAAACAATCAATCAACTAATCAATCAAACAACCAATCACTCTATCCCAAAACCAATAAACAACAACATGCAGACAGAAAATACAACCACACAGAAGCAATTAGAATGCAGAACCACAGAAAAACCTAAACATAAAGCAATACATTGAACATTCAACACATTGACGTTTCAACACATTCAACAATGAATACATTCAACATTCTATACATCGAAATCAGCACATTCAACACAAAGCAGCAAATTCAAAGCTACACATTGAAACGAATTTTCTATTTTAAAAATGAACTAGCATCAACACTACGACAGAACATAACACCAATTCCACAAAACAACAATCAACACACGCACTCCTAATACAATCAGAAACTAAGAGCAATAAAACACAACAAATGCCTGAAGGAAAAAAAAATCCATACTATCACAGCAAACACCACCAAACACCATAATTTCAGCTAACAGAAAACCAGAAAACACGGAACATCAAACATAATTCACAAAAGCAGAAAAACTATGAAACATTTGTACAAGAACGCGATCTGTACACATACCTTTAAGTGTCGAAAGTCTTCTTCAGCTTCTTGTTCCTCCTCCTCGTTCGAAAATCACGTCAATCCTTCATAGCTTCACGCGTTTCAATCTCTACGTGCTTGAAACCTCACTCAATTCAAACCCTCACTTCCTGCAAATCCTATCAGCAGAAAACCTAAGTCTACACGTTTCGGAGAACGTGCGCAACAAACCCTAACAGAAACTCTATTGAAAGTGCTTCTACAAACACGAACTGAGAAATACTCTACACGAACAGACGCGCAACACCAGCACGAGCGGAAGACAAACACAAACACAAACACAAAACTAACTTAGACAAGCCACAGATACGAAGACAAAGGAGAACACACACACCACAGACACAAACACGAACACGAAGGAGAACATGCACACCACAGACACGAACACGAAGACGAAGGAGAACACGTAGAGGAGCACGGAAAGGAGAGAGAGAAAGAGAGCTTGCGGCCCGATTCGAGACCCTGGACGTCTTCAATTCAAAACCCTAAGCCGTGAGGACGGCTCCTATGGCCGCGTCGAAACCCTCGGGATACCCTTGGGATACCCTCGGGATCGCCTAGATACCCTCGGGATGCTCCCTCAGATATCGGGCTAGTACCCTTGGGTATTCTGGTGGATGCACCAACTTTTCAGAATTTTTTTTAAGAATTTACTTTTCGATTTTAAAAAAATCAATTCGATTTCATACTTTGTGCATATTTTCCATTTCATTTTTAAGAAAAGTTAAACCTTCTCATAATGTCAGTTTTTTACGCGTTTACAATTTTTCTACTTGTAAGTTTCCAAGACAATTTCTCTAAGCCTAAAACACTACAAATTTGTAAATTCTTAGGCAATGATCGAGAGTCAAAGAAAATATAATATTTCCAATTTCAAACGTATGATCTCATTTAAGACTTATATATTCAAATATTCTTTATAATACACAAACTTTGATTGCACGGACGTGAACAACTCAATGTGACATGTGTTTAGTGTTGAAAATAGGATTAAAGTGCTTGGTTTTCTTTCATGCTTTGAGTGGATTAGCTGGCTTTCATTTGACACAATTTCAATTACTGCATTACAGAAGGTGTAAATTCATTACCGTCGTTATATATAAGTTCCTCCTACACCAGTTCAAATCACAACCAACACCATCCCACCACCATCACGTAATAATAGTTGTTGGGCCCCCAGCAATAGCTGTTGGGGTCTCAACAACAGCTACTGGGGCTCCTACAACTATGTCTTCGTCTTTTTGTCTTTGTCTTCTTGTATTTGTCTTTTTGTCTTTGAATTTTTGTCTTTTACTTTCAACACGAAATTGAACATGCTTTTACATTTTAATAATTTTGGGAAAAAAAAATATTTTTATAAATTCAAACTGATACTTACATTGTAAATTTATGATTACAGCAACAAAAATTGAAAGCTTGTAGAAGTTAGCTATAAATACTATTTACAAAAAAAAATTGTTATTGTATAGAGTAAACACATATAATTATCAAAATATATTGAGATATTTATCGTCTTATTCATAACTATTCTCATTATTTTGTCTTGCATTTCTTTCACATTATTTAGGAATATCTACTGAATATTTAATGTGTAATCATATCTTTAGCCAATAACAAATGACTTTGTTATGATTTTTTATAGAATATTTAATGTCTATTTGTATATCTGTAATTTTTATGAACAGTTAAAGAATATTTAAATTTTATTTCATGAATCTTTAGAGTTTTAAAAGTATATTTTATGACAGTTTAATTAATATTTGTATATTTGTATATTTAAGGATTATTTATAGAATATTTAATGTATTGTTAATGAATAGTTAATAAATTTCAAATGTAAAATCAATGTGTATTTGCATATTCAATGAGTATTTAATGAATATTTACTGAATATGTAATGCACATTAAATGCATAATATGTGATGGATATCTAATGAGTATTTTTTTTGTATTTCTATATTTATTGTATGTTTAAGTTTTTCACTTCTCCAATATTCCTTACTTTTCTCACTTTCGTTCCAGAAAGAATGTTCTTATTTTTCCAATCTTCTACTTGGAATTTCATTTTTCCTTCATGTGTATATTATACTTTGTCCAATTTTTGAGATTTTCCTTTTGCTTCATACCTATGTCCTATTATTCCCAAGCTCCTTCTAATTTAGCTCTAGTAGAACTAAACTGTGCGTGTTTTCTTTATAGTTCACTATACCTAATGATGGGGCACACGTTTGCACTATTGGAGCTAAAGTGTGTGCACACACTCCTTTTAGTTCATTCCACGTAGTGATGGGGCACTCCTCTGCTAAAAACCCAAGCTGATGTATGTGCAATGTGTATTTTCATTTCTTCAAACAATCATTTTGAACTCCATACTTCTCTTTATGGTTAAGTATTTCACAATGTGAAAAAAAATCTTTTGAATTTTAAAAGGATTTTCAAATTATGTAGACCTAAACCTCCAATAGTAATATTAAAAAGCAAAAAAATATGACAATCTCCTAGTCTTCAGTGGATATGAAGTCTAAGTATTTCTGGTACCCTAAATCAATAATATGTGACAATGTGTGAAAATGTATTAATTGGGATATAATCTTATTTGTCACTAGAAAAATAACATGTTTTTCCACAATATCAAACGTTCTAATATTACTTCTATGTATTGAAAATATCACATTCCATAGTGTGTCATAGCATAAGGTTATAAAGTTGCTCGAACTGCCGACAATCGAGAAGTTTCTCTTTTGGCTAGCATAACTTTTATTGAAGGCGTTCAATACAAAAAAAAATTACTTCGTAATATGCCTCATGTTTTTCACCATTCTTGTACAAAAAATTGAGAATTTAAAATATAATTTGTGACCACTTGAACGTGCTAAAAACTAAGTATTCCTTTATTGCATGTATAAATAAATCCAAAATTATTTACATTATTAACATTAAATTATGCTTGATGCACTAAGTGATACACTTTGTATTAGTTATATTTTATATTTTGATTATCCTTTTTTTGTCATGAGAAGGTCATTCCATTTCTTGTTTAATCTTTTAATATTGTTCCAGTCTCTATGTTTTACAAGCGACAGAGTCTTTAATTTCACGTCAAAACATAAAATAAATTGTGCATGGTCAAGAATTCCTCCATCTTTCATGTCATGCTTAGATTGTCACACCCTAAACTCATGATAGTACAATGTGAAGTCAAGAATAAGATATTTTATTCCAACTATTAGTTTCCGCACATTTTCAGTCTTTGAGTACTTAGTGGATAGTAATCAATTTCAATTCCAAATCCAGACCATGGGGAAATTTGGGATTCTTGCGCAAGAATGAACAATCTAAGTTAATTACAAAATAGTAATAATATGTACTTTCAAAAAAACCCAAAGAAATGATGTCCGAAGCATGTTTGAATACATATTTTTTCCTCAAAATTACACGTGCAGAAGAAGAAGAACGCCGGTCTCCTAAGGAGGCCGGCGTGAATAAAGTGTCTGTTCGTTCCACTACTAAGACCATGCCCACTGGACAAGGAAATAGTAAGCTGGAACTACTTCCCTCTCTCGAGGGTAGACACTATGTAACAAGAAGCCAAGGAGCCACAAAACAATCAACCGACCAACAAATCACAACCCAAGCGACTAGCCAACGAACCAACCATAAACCAAGCAAGTAGTCAAAAACCTCAAAACAAGCACGTCATGATAAATCAAGGTTGGGGAGGAATTTAAGGGGGGTCCCGTGTATCTGGGAGGACTTGATTGTTTTCAATTTTGCGTTTATGCAGGAGAATGGACATGGCATATTGAATAGCAATGGTGTTAATGTTTTTAAAGGAGGTTTTAATTGTTTCAATGGATATCTTGAAGTTATCTTCTAGAGATTTCATAGATGGGATAAAGGTGGTGGCACGAGCGCCGGAAGTGATTACAATAAGGGGGTCGACATTCCATCCGAGGGCGATGATGTCGTCAATAAGGGGTTGGTATTTATCTATTTTATTTTGGATTGTTTCCGGGGAAAATCTGTCATTGCAATATGTGAACTCAATGAATTGAATGGTGTATTTTTGGTTGATGTTATCGGGTGGTGGGTCATTATATGGTAAACCTTTAACGCAAAGGATGTCCGGTTTGAGCCGAGCGTTACACTGACATCTTTGGGTCATACATGAGCATGGGAGTAGCCAAGGGGGGACCGTATTCTCTTGTGGATTATTATTAAAAGTGCCGGCGTTCATTAATATGAAACATCTCGATTTATTGTAGGATGTAATTAGTTTTCGGACTTCCCATACCGCTTTATTGTGTCTTCTAACAATTAAAGAATGAATGTGGTGGTTTTGGCATTTGAGTAGCACATGAAGCCATGTGTCGGGGTCCGTTGAGGGGCATATGGGACATGTTATGGATGGGAATCTCTCTGTTCCAAAGAAGAGTTGTTTGCGAGCGTTTCCCATATACTGGCCAGTACGGAATTTGATGAAGCATGTTATTTGTGAGTCTGAGATGATGGGATTTTTCCAAAAGTTTGTAGAGAGTTCATTGTCTATGTCGTTATTGTTAGTCCATTTATCTATGTTAGGAATATTTTCTGAGATTGTGTCAAGGTTGTTGTAGAGGTCTTGTTTTTTGAGATATTTGCCCAAAAATCTAATTGGGCCTTTGTCGGGGGTATCTTCTTTGGAAGGCCAATCTTCTTTTTGAAAGTAGTATGGGGTGGCATGGGCGTGTTCGTGCGGGTCCTTGGCATTTTTGTGTGTTTTTTCTCGGCCTTCTTTTGCAAGTTTGTCTGCTTGTTCGTTGCCATCAATGTTGGCATGGGCTCTAACTTTGTGAAGGGTTGTGATTTGTGTGCGGTTTTGTAACATTTGTACCATTGATGTTAATATGGTTTGGTCGGGGTGACTGTTGTGAAGGGTAGGGTGTGTTATTTGAGTGTTCAGCAGGTAGAGTGCATTTATACAATCGGTGAATATATGTGCAGGTTCATTTTTGTATTTTGTTGTGATGATTTGTAGTGTTTTGTGAATGGCCATAAGTTCTGCTCTGAGGATATTTTGTAGTCCATGGAGTCTTTTGGCTAGTTTAATTTCTTTGGTAGAATTATATATGCCATATCCAGCTTTTTCTCTGCGCCAAGAGCCCGGGCTAATTTGTTCCGGTGGTTTAAAGGAGCCGTCGGTGTAATAACTGTGTGCGGGGTTAAATTTTGGTGTGGTATGAGTTGGGTTGTCTGGGAGGGAGGGAGGTATGACGGAGTAGTTTAATGTGTTGTTGATATAGTTTAATTTTGACCAATTTTTACTTTTGTTTACGGGGGTTTGTATGGGTGTTGGTTGGGCCGGTTTTGTGTATGGTCTTTGTATATCTAGATTGTCTGTTATGGAGGTAAGTTCCGCAAGCTGTTCTAGAGAGCCAATGGTTTGATTTTGATGATGGACGCATAGTATTTGTAATGTAGATGGTTCAGTTCGGGGTTTTTTTAGCTCAGGTGGAATATTAGGTTTTATGTATGTTATTGTGTCTGCTTCGAAGACTGCGATGATGTGGGAATCTGGGAATGGATTTGAATGTTGGTTGTTGTTTTGGTACCAATTGTTGTTCGGTGTGACGATGATTGTTTTTGTGTTATTTGGATCGTGTTTGGCGGCAAGTCTAGCCCAATGTATGGCTTGTTCCATGTCTTTCTCGTTGTGGGGGTGAGCTATGCCATTTCCGATCCATTTGTGGTCAAAGGCCTTGCCTAGGGATCCAAATATTTTGTCTCTTTCGTATGGTGAGTAGAATTTATTTAGTTTGGTAGGACATGTGATCGGGGAGGAAAAGTATGAGTGCTCGATGTTAAAGGATGAGATTAGTGAGTCTAAGATGGGGGTGGGTATTGTGTATTGTGCATTTTTGAAGGGGTCAGTTTTTGGTATTCGATATTTATACCTTTGGTAAAGCCAGATTATTTTGGTTTCAAAGGGTTGGGTTGTTGGTTCAATGTTTGTAGGGGTTTGGAATTTTGTATGATATTGTTTCCATAACCATTGGAGCCTGGTAATGGGTATGGTGTGTAAATGTCGGCCGTTTTCTTCGTATAGATGTGCTTGATTGATATCTATTTGAATTGTGTTTGAAGATGTAAGGATATCATTTTCGGGGTTGCATTCTGTTGTGTAGATGTTTAAGAGTGGGATAATTATGGGTGGTGTTACGGATCTTGAGTCTGGGAATTGTTCTTGGGGGTGATGGGCTAGGATGATATCCCCGTATGTTTTGTTTTGAATTTTTTGGTAGTATTGTTTCAATTTTTTGGTGTTATGTGTGGAGGTATTGGTATCGTGTCGTGGAAAAAGGTCTCTTTGGGGGAGCCATTTATTATATGTATTATCATTGTGTTGCCATTGGCATAGATATTTTGTGTAGGTATTTTGTATGTTGTTTGTGTCTGTGTGTTGGATATGTTTATGGTGTATGATGTTATTAATGGGATATGTGGTAGGGTTTTTGGGGATGTATGTTGGGGGGTGGGGGCGGGGGTGATATGTATGTGGGGGGTTAGCGGGATTGATTGGTGTGGGGATATTTCTTGGGTTGATGTTATTGTTGAGGGTGATGAATGAATCTTTAAGTATGTGAGAGTATAAATGTATGTTACAAGGAATACGACATATATTGGGGCATGTTTGGTGGCAAAATAGTTGTTTAGCAATATTTAAGGCACTTTTTAATAGTTTGGATGGGGTGAAGTGGTAGGTTTTGAAGTCCTCGTTGTTCATGATATGTGTGCCGTTGGGTAACGTAATTTGTGCTAATTCAAAAATATTTTTTGAGAGGAGTTTTTGTAGAAGCTTTTGGGAGAGTTGGGCATTGAGTGTGTTGTGGTTTAGTGTTTCTTGTCGCCATAGTGTTTCAAGTGTTGTAGGATTAATGAGGAAGTTTGGGAGTGTGCTTTTAAGGTAGACTTTGGCTATATGTTTTAATAAGAAGAATGTCCGTGTTATTGGTGATCTTATACAGTCGCTTTTTTTAATTCTGGGTATGTTTTCGGCGCCCCCGTATTGGGCGAGGATGTATTGAGTTAATCCATTATAAATTTTTCCAAGTCTACCTTTATCGTTTAAGGCATTTTGTAGTTGTTCTCCTATACATCGGAGATATGCGTTTTTTAGGGAGAAAGCTTCAAGACCAAATAGGTTATGTGGTAGTTGTGTTATTACGTTTGACATACATTTTGGTAGTCCACATATGGTTTTTTGTATGGCGATTATTTTTTGATCAAGTTTTTTGATGGCTGGCATAGAGTATGGTACCCCATAAAAACTGTATGCCACACCTGGGCGTAGTACGGTATCAACCATTTTTATTTTTTGTTTCATGGTGGCCGGACATGTTGTTAGTTCTTTGCATTGTTTGATGAGCTTTGTGGTTGTAGTGTGGATTTGGATTTTCCATTTTAGTGAGGGAACAAGATTTGTGCCTAGGTATAAGTATGGTTCGTTTTGGTGTAGTATAGGGATTGGTTGGTTGCGGTAGTTGATGTTAGAGGTTTGCATTAGGGCTTTGAAAGTGGTAGGGTTCAATTTAGATTTGTTTGGGCATCCGGTAGCGGCACATTTTGGAACTCCCACATCCATGCCAGCCCATTTACAATATCTATCAATTTTATGGAGTTGTATTTGGATTGATTTGATTTTGTTAGTTATGGTGGCTAGGTCATCTGCGTATGCGGCGGAGTTTATTGTGACTTGTGATGTGCCGAAAGTATATCCATTATTGTCTCTTTCTAGCCATCTAAGTAGTGGTTCTAAAAATATAATAAATAGGTATGGGCTGAGGGTGTCCCCTTGTATAGTTCCTCTTTGGATGGGTATAGGTTTTGTTTTCCCAAAGTGTTCGCCGATATAGCAAGTAGATGATTGGGAATAGATGTTTCCAACAAGTGTAGTTGCCTCTTTTGGGTAGCCAAGGTCTGACATTATTGCTAGAAGTCTGGCATGATCAATTGAGCCAAAGGCATTTTTGAAGTCCACGTATAGTATGTATATATCTTGGTTAGTAAATTTTGCGTCTTCTAATGCCGCTATTATAGTTTGTATTTGCCGTGCGGTACTTCTCTCCGCTCTAAATCCTTCTTGACTATCATGTAGGATTTTGAATTTTTCGCCGTATGAGGATAGTATGTGGGTCAGTGTACTGGTAAAAAGCTTATATATTGTGTTAGCTAGTGCAATTGGTCTATGATTGGGTAGCATGGATGGATCGCCTTTTTTGTATAGTAGAATTGTTGTACTTGTTTTCCATGAATTTAGTATTTGTTTTTGTTTATAGCAGTGAGAAAAGAATAGGAATAGTAGTTTATGAAATCTTGGAGGCATGTTTTTGAGTATTGAGTTTGGTATGCGGTCTGGGCCTGGGGCTTTATAATTTCAAGATTTTGGAGGCATGTGTCATATGTGGCTCTGTTGAGGTATTTATGTAGTGGAATTTCTGGTTCACCCCGTTTGTCAAGGATATATCCGTCCAGGTCGTGCCAAGGGTATTGGCGTATTGCAAATGTGCATTCTATTGTATGTTGTGGCTGGTAATTACATGTTGGTACTGTTGGTCTATTGGTTTTTATTTGTTGGTTGAATATTTCATTCGCAATGTCTTCGGGGCTAGTTAGAATATTATTATATTGATCTTTGATACAATCCATTGGTGGGGATTCAAGGTTTTTAAAGACTTTTTTGTTAATTTTTTTGGGGCTGATTTCGTATAGTTGTCTGTATTTTGAGATGGCTTTTTTAATGTTTTCTTTTGTGTATTTTGTGATTATTTTCCGGGCTTGTATGTTGGCATTTTTTGCAATTATCGCGATATCTTTTATCCATGTGTCGTGGGGAAGGTCCGGAGGCGGCGGGGTAGGGATTTGGATGTGTTGTATAGTTAGTAGTTCGTTGTGTATGGGGTGGTTACGCCATTGAGGGTTGTTTTTTACAATTCTAATGGTTTTACGTATGGTATGGTATGTGGTTAAGTGTTGTTTCCAAGTTTTAGAAAGTTTGCGGGGTAGATACCCGCCTTGTTGAGAGGTTCTGTTTGTCATTTGGGGTATTGGGTGTGCTCTACAAGTTTGTTCTAGTGTATCAGAGATTTTATTGATGTTTGTCTAGAGAGTGGCATGCTTCTTGCCATTGTGCTTGTGTTAATTGACTATTGATTTCAAGAGTGTTTATGAGGGAGTCTATTTGTACGATGTTTTCTTCGAAGAATTTTGTGTTGAATTTTTCTATGTTGGTTTTTGGGATGGGGTTGAGTATGCGTATAGTGTCTTTGTTTGGGATTGTAGGAGTTCTACTAATTAGTGTGTTATTTGGGATGTGCAGTTGTACGGGTGAGTGGTCCGAATTGAGAATAATATCTTTGTTTGTTGTGGAGGTGTATTGTGTGTTGTTGTTTGTATTTATATAGAAACCATCTATTAGACTCCAATCACTATAATTGTAGCCACCTTGTCTAGAGAATTGTGTATCGGTATTGATGTAAGTGAAGTTTAAGTTTTCTGTGAAGCGGCGCCATTGGTAATCAATGTTTTGAGGGGGGGTGTGATGGTTTCCACTTTGGCGGCAAATTAGCGCTATGTCTCTATTGAAGTCTCCACATAATAGGTATGTATGATTGGGATGATTATTAATATGGGTTGTAATAGTGTTTTGTATATCTAAGAGAAATCTAGTATCTTCGGGATGGGATGGCATATACATGTGAAAGATTAACCACGATTGTAGTGGGTGATTAGTGATTTTAATTATTTGAATGTATGGTGATATGTGCATTGGGGTAGGGATTTTGTTGATGTTGCCGGGGAATGTATATTTTTTGTGTATTAATGTAAGGAGGCCACCGCGGCCCGGTGTGTATAGTCTCCTTTGTTGCATGCATCTTGTAAGTGCATGTGTATTGTTAAAGATGAGTTTATAGTCTTGAAATATATTTTGTATATATTTTGTAGATTTTGTGGCGGTTAGTTTTGTTTCTTGTATAACTATAAGAGCCGGTGGTGTGTCTGTGTTTGCGACTAGAGTTTGTAAGCTAGGAAGGGCAGTGTTTAGTGAGGAGGCATTCCATGTGATTATGTATGTATTTTCTTGGTTTGGTCTAATGTTTTGATTTTGATTTTGAGGAGGGATGTAGGGAAGAGGTGGGGGTGGGTGGGTGTATTCTGGTATAGGGTCTAGACATTTTAGTGATTCACTTATGAGGTTGTTGGGGAGGTAAGGGAATTTTAGTTTTATTATATCATTTGAGGGTGGTATGTCTTGACTATGTAAGAAGTCGTATAGTCTTTTATGTATTGAATTCTCATGGTTTATAATATTTTGGTTGTCTACTAGGAATTCAGTATAGGGGTGTGGAGTGTAAATGTGTCGTTCTGGTGGGTTTTGTAAGGTTAGTAAGGTTTGTAGGAGTGTATCAGTCCATGTAATTGTGTTCCAATTTTGTGGATTTAGAAGTTGGTTACATTCATCTATGTTTGGATGAGTAGTGATTATTAGTGCATATAAGATGTGGGGTGGTGGATGCGTATTTTTTTGTTGTATGTATTGGGCAATGTTTGGGTGGGAAGTGTTGTGTATGTGGTGTAATGTATGTGTGTTTTGTAGAAATGGTGCGAAGGGTTTTGCAATGTGTTCATATTCTGGTTGGAGTTTTATGGTATTAGGTATAAAGTAGATTTTGGCATTTTTCTTATGTGATGTAGGATGTCTTTTTAGTATATTGGGCATGGGTCCCGGGTTGGTTTCAATGTCTCCTCCTAGAAGTAGTAGAAGTTTGTGGTATATATGTTTAGTGGTGTATTTTAAAGGCTTTGTTGTGTTATTAATGACTTGTTGGTTTGGGGGTAGGTGGATGTTTGTATTTTGTGTGTTTGTTGTGGGTTTATTTATTTTTATAGTAGGTGTAGTTGTTTTCGTCTTTAGTTTATTTTTTGTCCATGTGTTTTTTGTGGTTGTTTTTGTTTTAGTAGTGTATGGATGTATGTATGATTGGTTGTATTTTATCTTGGTTGTTTTTGTCCGTGTGCATATGTAACTATTATGTTTAAGACTATTTGTATGTGGGTTTATGTTGGTTTTTAAAGTGGCTTTTAAGTCCTTTTTTTCATATGCGGTGTTATTATATACTTTGTGGTTTGTACAGTTGTTTGTTTTGGTGTTTGTATTAGTATTTGGTATGAAATATGTTTTGGCATTCTTTTTGTGCGAAGCGGGGTGTCTTTCTAATATGTTCGGCATGGGTCTTGGGTTAGTCTCCATGTCTCCTCCAATTAATATTAGTAGTTTGTAGTAGATGAGTTTTTTGTTTTGTTTTAGAATTTTTTGTTTTTGAATGTGGCTTTGGTATTTGTGTTTTTTTGATTGTATGTGTTTGTCTTTGTATGTGTGTATGTATATGTATGTGTTTCGTTGATGGTGTGTGGTTGTCTTTGTGTGTGTGTATGTAGTTTTATGTGGTATTATATTAGTATTCTTTTGTATGTTTGTATTAGTGTATGTCACGGTTTTTGTCTTGGTATTTGTATCAGTATCTTTGTTAGTATTTGTGTTAGTATTCGTATGAGTACACGTACCAATATTTGTATTGGTATTTGCATTTGTATAAGTATAAGTATTTGTATTTATATACATACAAGTATATGTATCAGTATACGTACCAGTATTTGTATCGGTATATTTATAAGTATACTCATCGGTGTATGTATCAGTATAAGTATCAGTATACATATCAGTATATGTACCCGTACATTGAAATAATGAGTTTTCTAAAAGATTTCTTTCTAAACATATTTTGTCTAAAACTATGTTTTCTAAAAATAGATTGATATTCATTTCAATCAGATTCGTATATATTCTTACTTTTATTAGAATTTCTATTTTTAGTAAGTCTATTTTTGGCGCCTTTGGCGCCACCCCAGCCGGCGAGACATGAATCCCTCCTCCTATTTTAATAATTCTACATACTCCCAACAAATTTATACTATTTAATCACAAAGTCTCCTCATCTTTATATATAACAATTTTAATATTACTATTAACTCTTTTATTATTACTATCTTCTCTATTTATTTTTACTCTGAAATTTATAACTCTCATTACAAGTTTGGTTAATTTTCCATCCGTTATTTTTGAATTTCTTCGGAAGCATAATCTATTTTTAGTACAGCTGTTTATAGCTATAGTCTTCCTATTTGTATTCTTATTATATTTGATTCCCATTACTATTTTGGTGCATTCCCCAACCCTTCTTTTGAATTTCTTAGGAAGCAAATTCTATTTTTAGTACTGTTGTTTATAGCTATGTTCTTCATATTTGTATTCTTATTATAATTAATTCCCATTACTAATTTGGTGATTTTTCCATCCCTTATTTTTGTATTTCTTAAGAAGTATATTCTATTTATAGTACTGCTGTTTATAGCTATAGTCTTCATATTTGTATTCTTATTATATTTGATTCCCATTACTAATTTGGTTAATTTACAATCCCTTATTTTTGAATTCCTTAAGTAGTATATACTATTTTTAGTACTGTTGTTTATATCTATGTTCCTAATATTTGTAATCTTATGATAATAAATTCTCATTACTAATTTTGTTAATTTTCCATCCCTTATTTTTGATTTCCTTAGGAAGCCTATTCTATTTTTAGTTCTGTTGTTTTTTGCTATGTTCTTATTATTTGAATTCTTATGATAATTATTTCTCGTTATTATTTTGGTTAATTTTCCATCCCTTATTTTTGAATTTCTTAGGGAGCATATTCTATTTTTAGTGTTGTTGTTTGTTACTATGTTCTTATTATTTGTATTCTTATGATAATGGTTTTCAACCTTACCCTTTATTTTTCCCTTATATATCCTCTCCAATTTTATTCTTTTATTTTTAATATTACTTGCTCTATTTGAAACCTTTGAAATTTTATAAATATCTATCTTCTTTATTTTATTATATCTCTTTTTACTCTCCTTGATTTTCCTATTTTTTGTCATTTTAATATTCCTTGTTTTTTGATGATATGTAGTTATAAATGTGAGTGTAGTTGCTTCTAATTTAAAGTTTATACATATGTTTGTATTAGTATATATCCCAGTTTTAGTCTTAGTATTTGTAACAGTATTCGTATTAGAATTTTTTTCAGTATTCGTTTTAATGTTCGTATTGGTAGCAGTATAGGTATTCGTATTCATATCTGTATCTGTATTTGTATGTATCCCAGTATGTGTACCAATTTTTTTAATTTTTTCTTTGTAGTTTTTGGCAAGGTATTCATGTTTGTTAGTATACTGTATACTATATGTCATATAGTATATTGTCGACTCAATCACTTTATATAAAATTTGGAGGATGTGTAAGGAATTTTTTTCTAATATGTGTATGTTTTTTTGTATTTTAATGAGGGTTTTTTTGTAGAGTAGTATGTATTCTATTTTGGGTATTTTTGTGGGCGTAGTATTGTGTATGTTTGTATACCTTTGAAGACATAAATGTGTATGTTTGTATTTATACTTGCAAGGAATACAGTAGGTGTAAGTCATGTGTAGAATGTAGTCTAATTTGTCGTCCTTATCACATAGTATGAGATAATTACTAGTTACCTTGTAGTCTTTGGACGCTACATATTTGACGGGTTGCCCTCCAAGCTTGGCTTGCCAATTGAGTTTGTGATGGCTTGCATTGTTGTATATGCGGCTCCCATGGACTCTTGGATACTTAGCATTTGGACCCTTGGTTCTTCATTCTTTGCATCCACATACTCCTTCACTTCCAATCTCATCTTCTTGTTGCTTTCCTCCACAATTTCCACTATGTCCTCCTTTGTCAAAGAAGGAGGTGCTTCTTTCATCTTGTATGTTGCCACCGTGTTCACCATGGCGGAGTTGATGTCGTCAAAACCAAATTGTTGGATTTGTTCTTGTGAGGGCGGCTCTTCGCCTTCCAAACTCCTTCGATGTGGTGCAAAGTCCACATAATTACCTTCAATGTTGTATGTTTTTCCCACAAACTCACGGTACACAATGGGGTTAGCACAATGTATATTGACACTACCATTGTGTCTAGTTCCAACAACTTTATGGAACCAAGTCTCTTTAATGTTGCTTGCACCTATGATTTTATGGATTATGTTCGTAGTGTCAATGACACTTATGCGTAGAGGTAGAGGAGAGAGGGTTAAGGTTAGAGCGTCTTTCTTAGCTTTGGAAGTTTGCATGGCTCGTCCTCCGGAGATGTGCTTGACATGGAGTACTTCGTGTTGAGTTGTGATTTGGTGGAGGTTGATCCTTTTCGCTTGCTCCGGGGTTGTAGCCATGATGAACGCATGAGAGTCCTCCTTAGACTTGTGTACTCCCGTGACTTCGATTTCTTGCCCTCTTGTGAAGCTATTGTGTAGAATGTCCTTGAAGAGTGCTTGTGCTGAAATTCCTACAATGGAATCACTTTTCACTTTCACGGATAGGTTAGAACTTGCAATGTGATGGAAGCTCTTGCAAACCTTACCTATGGTGTTGTGGCCATCAATTTTGAGTATAAAAGGTCTAATGCCTTTGAGCATCATAAGTCCATCAATTTCTGGTTTTAATAGGTGCAATTTAACAATACCCACCCATACTCCTTTTTTTCCCCCTCTTTTAACACTAAGGCATTGTATGGAGATAGGATCAATGAGGTCCTCACCAAGTTCAATTTCCATAAGTTTTAGTCTTTTAACAACCATGTTTTTAACATCATCATGCATCATGGGGGAGGTAGGAGGCTCAAAATGAATAGCAACTTGGAAGTCTATTGTCAAACCTGAGGTGTTATTGACAATAATATCACAAGGAACCTGGGTTATGTTGAAATGTTGGCCCTCCACGCCGTTTCTTGTACTTGGGTATAATTGTTGGGGAATCCTTGGAAAGGCAACTTTGGCAATGCTTGCTTCCTCTGCCTCCTCCTTCTTCATGCCCCTAACCATAAGATCTTGAGCTGTCTCTTTTCTAGGGAGCTCCTCCATGCCCTCCTCTTGTGCAAGAGTTTCCATCACCTCAAATCCAAACCAGAAGTTAAAATACATGTTCAAGGGTTCGAGTGTGAGGGACTTACCTCTTCCTTCTGCGGTGTTCTTGTATTTCTTAGAGCTGCTGGTCACTTCCTCCTGTTTTCTTGCAAACTTCTCCTTTACAGATGTGGTGGAGATTGCCGCAGGGGACTCTATTTCCATGGCTTCCTCAAATAATAAGTTTCTTTTCGGGTCCCCACTGGACATTTTCGAAAAGGAGAGATCGCAGGTGGAAGTTGGAGGGTCGCAGGGAGGGTTTGGGGGGTCTCTATGGGAAGCTAGTGGGTCGTTGAGAGAGGCTACAGGGTCGCTATGCCAAATTGGGGGGTCGCTGCCTTGGTTGGGGGGTCGCTGCCTTCGTTGGGGGGTCACTGCGGGGTTCTGCAGGTCGCTACAGACTTATTTTGGTAGCCGCGGGGTTTTGCGGGTCGCTGCAGGGGATTACCAGTACTTCTCTTCCTTCTGTACCGACCTCCTGTGCGCGGGGGATGGAGTTCAAGGTTGAGACAGGGAGGGAGTTCATGGTCGAGAGGTGGATGTTTTTTCAGGGAGTCGTGAAGGAGGGTTGAGAGGAGGGGTGAGGACAGTTGGGGTTTGGGTGAGGGCGGGGAGGGATAATCGGGGAGGAGGGGAGGTTCAGTTTGGAGCTGGGAAGGGGGTTGGGAAATGGCAGGGGGGAGTGAGGTTGAGAAGGTGGATAGTGAGGGTAGGGTTAGGGAAGGTCGGGTGGGGAGGGAGAGTAGTAGGAGCGGAGGGAGGTGTACTGAGGATGATAGAAGGGAGAGTGAGGGGGGGGTCAGGGAGGGTCGGGTGGGAAGGGATGGGGGTTTTAGTGAGGGCGTGGGGAGGTGTTCTATGGGGAGGTGAGAGAAGATCAATTGAGGATGAGGGAGGACGACGAAGTGGTAGAGTAAGGTTGTGGGAAGGGGGGGTGAGATCTAGGGGTGGGGATTAGGAGAGATGGAGTTTGCGATCTGGGGTGTACCTGGAGGGTTCCGTCTTACTCCCGCGTTCGCTGCTGCGTCCACTGCTGCTGTGTTCGCTGCTGCGTCTACTGCTGCTGCGTTTGCTCGGCCTCGCACTTGCTGCCGCTCGCCCCCGCGTCCTTTGCTATGTCTACTGCCGCGTTTGTCTCCGATCTTCGGACCAGTCCGCTGCCTTGTGCCGATCTCGCCCTTGTATTCGTGTCCGCTCTACTGCTGTCTTTCGGCACTTAGTCCGCTGCAGCTTTTCAGTCTTCTTCGCACGTACTGTCCGCGAGCTCTCCTCACTGAACTTCCTTCGTGGTTCGCAGGTACTGTCCTCGAGTTCTCTGTTTCGCAGGGACTATCCGTGAGCTTGCCCTTGTGTCTACTGCCGCTCTTCAAACTGCTCCGTCTTAGTTTGTTCAGGGTTTCTAACACTTCATGTTGATGGTTTTTTGATATATATATATTTTTATCTTTGTGTCTACAGGGGAATGGACAGCGCTTCCGCGCGTGAGGGGATGCTCTAGGCCACGGGATGTTGGAGGAGGTGTGTGGGGAGGAGGTAGGTCTATCACTTGAGGTATTGTGTCTATTTGTTACTGTGTGTGAGAGAGTAGTTGTGTGTTCTAGGGTTTGTCTAATTGGTGTATTCTGTCTATGTGTTGTGCTTCTTGTGATGTATCTAGATGTGTAGATCGTAGTGTTAAGTGGGAGAGAGGCTGAGGTTTGTGGAGTGGGGATGATTGTGTAAATACAACAAATAAAAGAATGGTAGTATTGGTTATTGAGAGACGTACCTGGGTCCGTTGAAGCTGATTGGTTTGGTTGTGTGCGCAGATCTGTCGACGAGGATGTAGTATGTGCCGCAGTTCTGTTTCGATTCAGATCCGCTATGCTGCGAGGTGTACTCCTAGTTGTTGTAGGGTTTGATGCAGCTGCTCCGGTCTGTTTGGGGACAGCTCTGCTGCGTGGGGTGCATTTCCGCGCTGTGACGATTGTTACTGTCCTGCTCCCACTGCGGACAACCCTTCTGTTCCTATATTTACTCCACTTAAGAATACATGTTAATGTATGCACGCGACTGCATAATGCAAAAACAAGATCTACTTCTAACCATGAAACTTTGCAATAGATGGGAAAGTAAGGGATAGCCTGTGGTGTCGAGTTAGAGCTGCGTAGCAGTAGTGTTGAGTGATGACTTCGCCCTATCTTGAGACTTGGGTTCCTAGGTTGGGGAGAGGGAGACTTGTTGGAGAGGTTTCCAGATATGATCCATGTGCTCCAGATCTGGGATGGGTCGTGTTCTATGTGGTCTAAGTGGTGGCAGATCTAGCCCCAACACTAAGTTCCTGCTTCAGATCGTACTTGCACAAATCTGCACCTTCTTGAGACAACCTTCAACTCCCCTCCTCAGATCTGGTGTTGAGCCATCCAACACGTCTAGTGCATCTCAAATCTCACCAAACTACCACAAATCTGCACACTACGGGGGCTCCCAATAGGGCCAGCCAACTCCTATTGCACGCAGTTCGCAGCTCACAGGCTAAGTCCCCCACCTCCCCTCACCAGGAAATACGGAGCTCACGCACTAGTCATTTCGAAAAAAAATCCTCAATTTCCCACTAGACTTCTTACACGTGCACATATTACTTGTTTTTTGTTTTTATAATGCTACTCGTTTGTAAAGGTCTTTTCTTTCAACTTTATAGATAAGTCCTATTTGGATTGTAATACAAATTCACTCTAATCATTTCAATATGTTCTCTACATATCCCTATACCTAGTTGAATTGTCAATATCCGGAATATTCAAAGTATTAGCAAATTGAAATGAAATCATCGGCAAGATAATACCAAAACCAAGGACCCTAAACCCTGAACCCTAATCCTGAACCTAAATTCTAAACCCTAAATCCTAACCCTAACCCTAAATCCTAACCCTATCCCTGAGTCTTATCCTAACCCTGAATCCCACATTTACGTGTAAATAACTTGCATTTTCGAGTATATTCGAGGTATGTACTCTTCCTTATTTTAGTCGACCGGGATATAGTTCATTAAGTTTCCCGCCAAGATTTCAAATTTGCATTTTTTAAGGGGCTGTGGAAAAGTTTCCTCCCGCTAATTCTGAAGTTTCCTCCCGCCAATTCTGAAATCGTCGTGTGTGCGTGAGTGACCTCGCCAAACCTCCGCCCACTTTCTTCATTTTTTTCCCTTCTCAGTTTGGTTGTTGTGCAACGTTGTTGGGTAGAGGCTTGGAGGTAGTACAACTGTGGGAGGTTGAGGAGGGTTTAGGGTTGCGCACGATTGAAATCAGCGCTTGCCTGACGCAACAACGTACCAGAAGTCTACTTCATAAGGTACACATTGATGTATACTTCTTGCATTCTCCGTGCACTCTTGCAATTTGGATGTGACAGTGAAGGTTATTGCTCTAGTTGTAGTTGTCACTGTGATTTTGAAGCGTCACTGCGCGTATGTCGATGACTAACGCAAGAATTCGGGTGCTAGTATATAGACAGGCAGATTCATAGGCTGAAGAGTTTGTCAATATGAAGACCGAAAATGACGCCGAGAATCACGGAAGGACACTTTAGCTCGAATTGAGCTAAAGTGCCATACCATATATTGAATGACAGTTTAGCTCGAGTCGAGCTAAACGGTTGTTGTAAATAAGGTATGACTATTTAGCTCGAGTCGAGCTAAACTATCAAACTATATTAATAACGACAATTTAGCTCGAGTCGAGCTAAACTTCCGTAGAAAATATGGTATGACAATTTAGCTCGACTCGAGCTAAACTGTAATACCATATTTTCTACGGCAGTTTAGCTCGACTCGAGGTAAACTGTCGTTATCAATATAGTTCAACAGTTTAGCTCGACTCGAGCTAAACTGTCATATTATTTTTTGTTGGACACTTTTGCTTGGGTTGAGCTAAAATGTCATTGTCAAGGGTGCGATTATTTCATAATCGTATTTAGAGTGCTAACAAAAAATTGCATTCTTGTCAAATTCCATCCTAGTTTACCTCGAGTCGAGCTAAAATTGCCTTGTATACAATGTCAATTCAAATAAATGCAGGTTGTTTTTCAAGCGCTAGAAGTTACCTCAATTCGAGCTAAATTATCCACTTCATAAGCTTCTGCATTGATGTCCATTCCTACAAGGTATTCACCCATACTTATTAGAAGGATTATCTAATATTTTTCTCATTGGAATGCAGGATGTCTTCCTCTGAGGACGACAATGTTCATGTTGACGCTCCCGTTAATCCAGACCTTCCTGAGTTTGATGTTATTCCTCGCCGTCTATGGGCCGGGATGACTGTTTCGCTTCACAATGGTTCAGGTGTTCGCATTGCGGAGGGGTTGGTTCGCAATGTCCGGTCCAGTGCAATTCTAGGTTCCTCTGGTCCTCTTGGGGATTCGAATGTTGTAGTACAGGTGTCCAGTACTTTTGTTCTGGAGGAAGCTCCTGATGAATGGAGGTACTCGTTTAAGTCCTAGCCAATTCAACAAGTCTTCCTAAACGGTGTGAGTCTCTTCCATCATTGCCTTAGGGACGTTTACAATGTCTGGTTGGTTGAGCGTAACAGACCTCTAGGTGGGAGCTCCCGTTCATATGACAATTCCTCAAGGAATACACGTCCAACAGTGTCCAGGAATGCTGAATTCCTCATGACCCCTCATTCCATTAACGCAGTTGCGAGCAATAGTTGTTGCATTCAAAACTATGTTCAACACTACCCTAGAGATAAAATAAAAATCCTCCGTACACGCTTGTACAGTGAGACCATTGTGCAGTTCAGGAATCATATCAAACTCGACGTTCACAGGCAGTTTCATAGAAACACTGCGGGTAGGAAGGTTGTCACCCTAGAGGGTGTGGACGTTTGTGCTCATGCCTGGATGAAAATCATGGGTGTAAGTTCGAGTACTTTCTATCGGAATGCAAAGGACGCTGCCGTTGGTCATGCGGCTCAACACCACGGGAATACCGGTTTGCGTAAGCCTAGAGGTCATACGGTTGTGGCTACTGCCGCTCTTGGAGCCATTCTCGATAGACATGCGGACCACATGCCTCACAAGTCTCGTGTTCTCCCATCTGGGGAGAAGGCTGTAGCAAAGGTCTTACCTGCAAGTTTTAAGTGGAAGGATCAGATACCGCTTCTTGATGATCATCTCGGTGATTGTGGATTGCCGCCAATCTCAACATCAAGCTTGAGTAAGATTCGGCGAGTGAGCTTCCCTGAGTACTATGCCAAGAAAGGTGGAGACAACTTGCCCGTTGTTCTACATGTGACAAATACCAGGAGCAGAAGAAACTTACTCAACCTGGGACACAAGCATCACTGCTATGGCAGAAGAAGATGCAGGTTCACATCGATTCTGCTTTTGCACATCGGGACTTGTACTACCTAAACCGATTTCGATCCAAGTCGTCGCCCCAGGAAGTTCTAACCATCATGGATGATAAGATGGATCACTCGAAGACCGCCTCCCCAGTTTTTTCACATAAAACAAAGCACTTAGATGGGCTTTTGAAGTTGCCTCTTTCAGTCACAGGCATGCTTACCCATAGTCATGTGGACCAACATTATGCCCATTACGGCCTTGATTTATACTCCCATGATGCCAATTACACGGTCGGGTCGTTCGCAAAACTATTGCGTGACCTAGAGGCACCTCCGAAATCAACCTCCAGGCAACTCTTTCTAGAATCTAGTTCTCATCCATTGTATGCGGCGGTATTACGGGGTTCAGAGATGTGTTTGGATCCATTAGGGCCAATTCCAGATATCCCAATTCCAGGGAGGCCTTTGCCTCCAATATTGAACGTGCAAATGGACAATGCTGTTGGTGATAACAAAAATAGATTTGTTTTCTGTTTTTGGTCTCTCCTTGTTGCAAAACGCATCTTCCGCAAGATATATGTTAATTTCATGCTAGTTGCTCATACACATGATGATATAGATGCATTATTTGGACGTTGGAGTATGGCATTGAGGAAGGAGAGTTTTCCAACCATTCCTCTGCTCAAGAGAGTCGTTCATGAAAAATGAGAGTGTTCCCACAATCCCGCATCTCATCCAAGAGGTTCCTGACTTTAAGAAGTTCATTGGGGATATGATTGCGGACGGCGATGAAGCTTTGCAGGGTCATACATGATACGAAGGCTCATCAATTCAAGTTTTACGTGGACTCAAGTGGTTGTCTGGTAATGAAGTATAAAATTCTTTTTCATGATGAGGATTGGCTTCCTAAAGGAGGGGAAGGTAGTGGCATCAGATTGTGGAAGGAGGATATTGAAGGGAGAAGTTTATGGCCTCGCGGAGAACCAGACGCATTGAAGCCTTCTACGATGCGGCATCTCCCTGAGATTGTGAAGGGGCTTTCAGGATTCATCGATCATTGGGAGCAATCATCGCGGGAGTTTGTTGAAGCCAGATCACGTTTTGAGCCGCTATTGTACTATTGGCGCGACATTAGAGATGCTCTGATTCTTCCAATGGATACGCGGATATCTCTGGAAGACGGCTTGTGGCCAACAACGCGAATTGCCCATGCTATTGAAGATGAGTTCTCGGCGGATGGTGAGGTTCGCGAGGAGTACCGTGAAGATGAGCATTTTGTTGGCCAGAGACGCGATCGTCCACCTCCTTCTTTTAGAGTTGGTCGTGATCTTTATGCTGGCTATTTTGTTGCATTGTGGCCTTATGATGGAGACGAGCGCCCATTTTGGATTGCTCAAGCAATTTCAGATCCTAACTCTAACCCGGACATGCCAAACACCGTCCGTATTCAATTCTTCCGCCCTATGTCACGCGATCGGGATGTTCTGAAGTTCTACAAAGATTGGGATACCAATTGCAACCTTCGCTAGACAGTTGAAAAGGGGATAGCCATAATGTGGGAGAGTACCGATTCAATCTTGACAGCATGGAAACCTAGGTCTTCAAAAAGGGATGGAGGTCATGTACAAGATTCAACTACAAAAATTCCGAAGGGTCAAGTAGCGATTATCAAGGCCTCCTTGGAAGCACTTGCAAGGGCCGAATTCTAATAGAGTTAGATAAATGGACTTTCTTTTTCCTAGATTTTGGATTCCGATGCGTGATACTTCATGTAATATGGTTAGATCCATTGGTGCTGAGATTATAGATATTTGTATTCGATTACACTCTGTATAACTATATATAATGCCAATGATTGCTATGATATATTCTCTCCATTGTTTTTGCGTATCCGTGATAATTTGCAATGTGTTTCTGTTTCCTTTTTAAAAAGACAATGAGGTAAATTACTTGTAATCTTGAAATCAGTAACACTAGTAATTGCCTTCATGGTGAATGGTAGAAAGTTAATGCTGGTTCACACTTTAGCTCTAGTGGAGCTAAAGTGTCAGCAAGTCTTCTTTTTAGTTCATTGCACTTAGTAATGGTGCGCACTGTAGGTCAAGTGAAGCTAAAGTGTGTGGAATTGCTTTTTTGAGTTCATTGCACCTCTATGTGATGGGGACACTTTAGTTCGAAGAGAGCTAGTGTGTGTGCAACTTTTTTCCCACTTCTGAACTCGTGTTTTTGTAGTGAACATTACCTCCCAATTTAATGGAAACTCATATGCCTCCATAGTGTAGAGTTTAGATGTGCACTTTAGCTCTTATGTTCTACATGTGTTAATTTGGGAGTCGCTAAATCTCCCAATATAACGAATATGGTGTTCTTTCTTTTGATAGCATAAATAGGTCCTAGGTAGAAATAAGGTCTCACTACTAAACCGGCATCCTTAAACCTGACAGTTTTGGTACTTTTCCGGAAGTCCAAAAGCCGGAGAACGGTGGAGTCCGGATCCGGTCGTACCGATCCAGACGATATCCGGATCCGGAACCATCATCATGACCCCAACGGTATCCGTACATCGTGCAAGATATATAACGCGTCTGCTAGCGGAGGGCGCCATCATTCTCGATTGTTGTTTCCTGCGCTCTCTGCTCTTTTCTGCTTCCCTACGCCTTCTGTCTTCTTATTATCTAATGCAAAAGTAGACTAGAAACGAGGGTCTTTGTAAGGTCAGTGCGTGCAGGGTTTCTGGAAAGATTGCGAGGTGCAAGCACAGCGAGAGGTGGGGCCGGATGACGGGGAAGAAGAGCAAGACTCCAGCCGCCAGAACCCTACTGCTCCAGAAGGTGGCGCCGGAACTGCCAACTTAGGAGGAAGAGTTTTGGATTTTGGAGAGCTACCTGGAGCTTATGGGGTGCAACTGCCTTCTGGGAGCGTTGTGGGCCTTCCAAAGTGAGGCGATGGTGACGGAGCTTGTGGGAAAGCCGCCGAACCAGTACGACGGACGCATCCGGGCGCATCCAGAAGAATGGACTGCCGCAACCTGGACGGACACCTACGGCTTCCGGTAGGGGGTAATCAAGGTGGCAGAGCGCAATGACGATTTGGTGAAGGGAGAGTTCCTGCAAAAGGCCAACCCAAAGGACAAGTACGTCTTTGGTGACCTCATGAATCCGGACGCCACGTTAGTCATCGCCTTCCTGAACCCTATTTTCCATCCGGAAAAGCCGAAGAGGGTAGTGGCGAAGCTAGCTGGTCTATTCCTGGGGGCAATGAGAGGGAAGCATACAGTAGACTAGGCGGCCCTGATGGGAGACCATGTCGACCGGATGGTCAAGAACCTTCCAAAGGCCAGGAAGACAGCAACGCCCCTCTCAACTTACGTGGTGCATCTGTACGCAAAGAAGAAGCTGTTAACTCCGAAGGACCAAGATGAGTTCAACAAACTACTCAACATCGAGTCTTACGGCAGATAGAAGACGGAGGAGGGGAAGGAGGACTCTGAAGACTCGGATTCGCAAACATCGTCCCCGCTCATCATCAGGAGATCCCGAAAGCGGAGCAGGTCAGTGTAGAAAGACTCCGAAACCCGCAGGTTCGAGCCAGCCTCCGGAAGATATGGAGACCCAGACCCCGACCGAGGTACCACCCTCCGGAGCGCCACCGGCTGAATCCTATAGCACCGGAGTAGAGCCGGTACCAATTTTTTCCCCGAGAATGATCGGCCGCATTTTGGGGGACGTTGCGGAGCTCTGCCAACATGTCGTCTGGCGGGCAAGTATCCACAACGGAGAAATCAGGGAGCAAACAACCATGATAATGGCCATCATGGAAGAAGTGAGGAAGAACGACTCTGTGGATTTCATTCCCCGACTTAAGGAGCTGATGACTAAAGAAGTTTTGGTCCAGCAGCTGGAGCAGCAACAAACCACCCTCACCCAGACCAATGTCCAGCTCTGGAAGCGAGTGGAGCAGGTGGAAGCTGCTCAAGAGGAGGCCTAGCAAGCAAGAGCCGAGGCGGAAGCCAAGATTTCTGCCTCCTCTTAGGCCTTGATGGAGGTTCGTGCCGCCCTCAACTTTCCAGGTGACACCGTCAACCGGGCTCTCCTCTACACTGAGAGCTTGGAGAAGGATGAGAAACTCAACAGAGAGCAGATCATCCGATTTCTCTTGGACCACAGCCGGAAGATGGAGGAAACCTGGAGCAAGATGCAAGAGCTGGTGAAGAATCTGACCCCCACAGCTCAAATGGCACCAGAGACCCAAGTTTCGGAGGCAGCACTTGCGACACCGGCAAGGGCCGGGCCATCTGGAACTCCACCCAAACTTATAGCCGGAACCCCACAGACACCGGCCAGAGGTTTCAATGACCTCATTGGAACTCCGGATTTAGCTCCCCATATTATGAGCTGGAGCAAGGTGCCCCTACCAAGCACGGAGACCCTCCACAAGTGGCAGAGCGTCATGCCGGAAGGCCTCTCGCAAGAACCCCCTCTGCCCTTCCGGATTCCGTCAGAGTCTCCCTCTCCAGTTCAAGTGCGGGCAATTCCTCGACATTGCAGCCAAGTAGTGATTGACATGGACGTCTGCCCAAGCAGAAGTTTCCGAGACCTACCCAACCCTCGAGTCCAATCACCCTCACTACAGACCGACACACCAACAGCGGGAGATCCGGAAACTTCTTCCGGTTGGAAGGAGAAGGAGCCCGAGTCTACGCCGGAGCCGCCAGCATCCACTCCGGAGCAGCTAGAGACGAGGCGGCCGCAGAAGAGGTAACCCCTAGGCGTAGGAGTCTTAGGAAGAAGATCGAGATTACTCCGTAGTTAGGGTCTTTTAGTCAGCTAGGTGTAGCAGCGATTAACGACGGGGCTTAAGGTTGCACCCGGCTACCAAGCCCTAGGCTAAAGAATACCCTAAACTGGTTTACTAATTAGGAGCGGAAAAACCGGATCTCAGATCGATAAATTTTGGATCTGAGATTTCAAATCCGTTTGTCAAGGATAAAATCTTTTTACTTTTAAGATTAGATTTCCCGGATTTTGAGCGGATAAGGTAGACTTTAAATTCAGGAGTTTTGTTGGTACTTCCTAAAACTCATCATCTTGTTTTCTCTGATGAAGAGTATTTTCTATCTATCACATTTTCTCTTCTTGAACTTGTTGCGATTAAGGTTTCTTTCCTGCGAGGAAGCAGATCCATTTCCGTTTGGTTACTGTGATTTGTAGTTCTTATGCATTGAGGGTTGCAAGAAGTTGTACTTAGAATGACCGGTTGGGACTTGCATTGGGAGAGCGCCTGGAAGAGCTGGAGGAGATACTAGGTAGAGACTTGACATTCTGTAGGGATCGGAAGGAGCCAAGAGGGGGAGAGGATGTACTGCAAGGGTGGGCTTGGTAGTTTCTAGGGCACGGAATAGCCGTGTGAACCCGAATTTCGGTTGCGGCCGGAATTTTCCCTTACGATAGGAAAAAGCCCGGTGTGTATGTCTAGAAGGAAGTTTACTTACAAACTACAACACTCATAATTCAGCAGAGCCACCACAGTACGAGCCAGAATGTCGTAGTCCGATTGACCTCTGCGTGACCGCATACAGATGGCCATCCGGATGATGTGAGAATGTGGATCAGGTTGTAACAACTATTCACCGGTTAGCAGAGTAGGAGAGTGGGTGTCTAGCCAACATAAGTTACAAGGCAGTGGGTGTCTAGCCACTCTAAGTCACAAGACAATGGAGAATCCGGCCACTTACACAAAACAGGATCAATGGCACCCGGCCACTTGTTTAAAAAATCCGGAAGGAACTCCGTCTGAAGTAATCTGGGACCCGGAAGGATTTGGAAACTATTATAAGAACTCCAGAATCCGGAAGGATCCGGATGGTAGATCAAGGGATGAATAGGAAAACTAACCAGTGGAGTAGTTTTTGGTAGTTAGTTAGTTTTTACCCATCAGTTAGGAAAGGAACAATAGGTCTCTGTGGGAACGAATTTAGAGCGGATACTTTGGGTAGATTTAGCTACAACTAAGTGCTATCCGGAGGAATACTTACTCTACGACTTGCAACAGAATACCTTCATTTGAAGAACCTCAAACAAGTAGCATCTGAATGTTCTAGAGTTGGTGCAGTGTAGAGATGCCAAAGTTATTGAAGATGTCTTTCTTACAACAGTTTTTAATTTGTAGTATACAATAATCGGTGCAAATTTGTCATAACTTGAACGTGTTTCCATGCTTTGTACTATACACATCCATCGGTATTGAACAATTTCTGTTGAAGTATGTATGTTCTCAATTAAAGGTGGTTCCCATACCATGGGTATCACCTAGATATTATATGGATACCAACCCCATATTGTATGGATATCATCTAGGTATTGTAAGGGTATGGCCTTAGCAAAATATTGATATCACCTTCCATTAATCCTTTAAATTTCCCATACTTGTCGGAGAGTCCTCATTCTCAATAAATTAAGTACGAATACAACCAACTAGTACAGACATGTTTCATTAGCCTAAACTAAATACCAAACTCAAAAGTGCCCCTTTCAATATTTTAATCATTGTTGCAAAAAAACCTTCAACAATTTAGACTTCAATATGTCCAAATATCTTCTCTTCTTCTTGTTCCTACAAGAACTAAGCTAATCCCAATGCATCAAAATCACATCAAGAGTAAAAAGACAACACCAGTGTTCAGGACCTCAGACCCTGCAAGAACGCAAGAGGTGGTATAATCTCAGCTTCCACCAAGGATGATCAGATATCATTGAATGAAAAACAATGCGTTTTGAGTTTGAGACGGACCCATAAAAAATGCTAAAACGAGGGATATCAATCTACAGTTATGTCCGAATTGAAAGTAGGCACGTGAGGGTCGATGTTCTAGCAAGACCAGAGATGATATCCCCAGACGATGCTGCAACGATCTGAGGACTGCATGCACCAAGCTAGTACAAGTCAATACATGTGGCGCACGCTGCTGAGCGTCTTCAACCTCTCGAGTTCCTCGCCTTTCGCGATCCCAGGCTCGACGTAGCACAGCTGGTACTCCGTCTGGATGAGCGAGCGCATGCCGCGCTTGACGAGCTCCTCCCACCCCTGCTGCCGCTTGAGCGACCGCATGAGGTCGAGCATGCGTTGCGAGGGGTCCAGCACGATCAGGTAGTCCTCCTCCTTGCTGGTGCCCTCCTTGCAGCGCTCGATGCCGATGATGGTGCGTGAGTGGCCGCGGTGCTGGAAGTAGAGCGGCGAGCGGCTGCTGAACGTGATGGAGTTGTGCTCAGGCACATTCTCGCCGGAAAAGTAGTTCCAGATCCAGTTGGTCATGTACTTGTGGTTGAGTTCGACGTCAGAAGGGCAGCCGCCGCCGCCACCGCCGCCGCCGCTGCCGCGCGCGCTGGAGACGTCGTCCCCTTCCTCCTGCGTGATGTTCTCAGAATCGCCGTTGTGGATGACGCCCTGGTTGGAGTGCAGGTGATACAACGCGCCGTTCTTGCGCTCGTCGACACAGGTTTGGCACACGTCGGGATTATCCTCTTGACGCTGGCGCAGGTAGTGGAGATCGCCCTGCTCGTCCACGACCTGGTCCACCACCTCGTCCTGCTGCGAGACCGTCATGCGGTCTAAGCTGCGGGAGAGCGATTCGGCATTCTTGCTGTCTGAGCCAACCTTGCCGCGCATGCCGCCCATGTCGCGCTTGCTGCTCGCGGTCCGGAAGTCGACGATGCGCGCGCGCAGGCCGAACGAGCGCAGGAGCGCCGCGCACTCGGTGGTGCCGATCCATTTGTGCGTGCCCGTGATCTTCCAGTCGAAGTAGTCCGCGCCCAGCACGTCGAAGCCTTTCAGCCACGCGATCTCCAGCCACTGCTGCATGGCGGGGATGTCGGGCACGAATCCCGAGCCCCCGAACAGCACGTCCTTCACCTCGGAGTCCTGTGCCAGCATGTATGAGGCCAGCATCTGGATGTTGCGCCACCCGCACCCCCAGCCCAGATCCTGGTCCATGCGGCTCTCAAAGTGCTCGATGTAGCCCGACAGGGTCACCACCGACGACCGCCCCTGGTCCTTCTTCAGGCACTTCTGCAGCAGGTCCAAAAGCGCTCCGTCGACCACGTGGGGAACCGACGCTTCCCGAATCTGCAACATCATCAGACTCTTGACCGCGTCGTCGATGTTGAGCCGCTGCAGCGCCTCCTTGTTGTGTCGCCGCCTCTCTACTGCGCCCTCCTCGCCGCCGCCTCCATCGTTCCCTGGCTCCGGGACTTCGGAGAACTGCAGGTCGGTGTGGCTACCGTCCATCCCTCCTTTAGCTGTCGAGCAGCCACCGCGCTCACTCTCGAGTTCGATTCTTTCCATTGTTTTTCTTAGACCAGGCTTTTCTTGCGACATTTCGTGACCTGCAACGGCGCCTCAAAGTTGGCTGCCTCGCACTCTCGTGCTTGGCAGTGAAGTTCATGAACCCAGCCGCGGAAGTGAGCTCACCTTGATGGTCATCCCCCCTCGTTCTCAACCTCGTTCTTTCACACCCTCCCTGTGGCACCCATCATACCATATATCCAAGACTGAAACTCCCAAATCACAATCTTTGCTGTTCACCACTTTTCAAGCTCAAAACAGTTGACATTCATGACAAACGACACACTTCCAAGTTGAACTCAATTCACCAGAATGCACCAACTCCTCAAGCTAATAGTTGCTTTCACTGCGATGACCAAACAAACCCACTTTCCAATAAAGAAGAAGTCATACCTCACAAACCCAGATCGAAGATAGAGATCTCCAACATCCAAACCGCCCTCACAAACGGTAAACCTAGAAATTACCTCTTTGCAGGCACCTCCAGGTAACCGCCCTGGAGTTCCAAACCAGAGAGAAGAAGCAAGTCATGATCCAAACCGACTCCATCTCTCAGTTGACTATCCCCAAATTACACATTTTCAAACTGGCCCATCGTCACCGTCAAAAACTACACATTTTCGAACAAGAGTAGGAAGCACTCACCTCTGAACCCTTAAACGTCAGTCGGGAACCGTATATACCCGCACGTATTTTACTCTGTTAAATAAAAAAGAAATAAAATTTAACGAGACTTACACCGTTAGATTGAAGATTCTTCCATTGACATCTTTCATTTGGAGGTCATTTCAATATCTCAGCCTTATCATGTCCATACACGACACCGTACATGTAGAATACTGTGGCCACCAGTGGCAGCTTCTGCCGCTGAAGGGTTAAATTCACCACTCACCTCCTATTCCACCGCAATTAAAACCCTAAACACTACCGGATCATCACTACTGTGACATGTGGCCGTAAACACGGCGTGCGTATGGCCGCGGTATTGCAAGGTGTCAACCAGACATTCACGCCGCTTTCAAGCTCTTGCATCACCTCACCGCTAATGTACTCCCCATTAATTTGGGGAGGACTGTATGCTCTGGTTAGAAATTTGGTATGATCTCATTGGATGTTGCATAATGATTTCTTAATGAGTGAGTGAAGAATTTGTATGCTTGTATGCTTTTCACTTATTACAGTCTGTGGAGTACTTTGTGAAGATGGTGAGCAAAAAGCGACACACACCAAAAAAAATGTGACTTATTCTGCATTTGTAGGTAGTGAAAAGTATGACTCTTTTGAATAAAAAGAATAATAATGAGGAAAGAGATCTAAATCCTTGGTATCTGTGCCTCTTCGCTTTACAAATAAATTTATTTAAATCCGTACTATGTGAACAGTGTGTTCAGCTGAGAAGAGGCTCCTCCTCCTCTTTGGCAGGAGGCGCCCTTGTCAACCACTCCAGTGCCAGAGGGTCACCAGCCTCCGCTGCCTTGTCAAAGTGGAACCGTGCAGCCTCACTTAGCTCCAACCCTTCACCATATTTCTGTGCTGATGATAGCTCCATAGCCTCATCATTCCTCTCTGCTGTGTCCACTTCTTCCCACTCTGCACCTAAAATCATCAAGAACCATGATTAATTACAGATCATAACCTATTGTATCGAGGTCCAAAATGTATTTGTGGGGGAGCAAACTAGAAAAGGGAGTTAGAAAGACAATGAACACCAACTGTGGACTCCATCAACTCACCCCTTCTTCTTATGCTCAACTTTAGCTAGAGACGATTCACGGTAGAAATAGAATCATGGGAACAACTCATTTCCTAGACTTTGCCACCGTCAGCAACGACCAGTTTCATACAGCTACAGAGAAAGAAAAAAAAAAAAAAAAGGGGTGTCCTTGTCGTTAAAAAAGAAGCAAGTGAGGCAAAATATGCTCGAGCAAGAAATGGATGTGGGACTTCAAATCTCTACAGATAGAATTAGAGACTTTCAAACTAGCCATGTGGAACATTCTAGAACCAGTGCTAGGACGGCCTTCCATTTCAGAATCTTTGAGAAGGAGGATTCCTAAATGAGCTTAAAAGCGGCTACTGAGAATGGACATCCAGTGAAGGACTGAACATGACCCATTAGAAAAGAAAATGAGGAAAAGGGCCGTCCTAGCATTGGTCCAGGACGAACTTTTACATTGCCAATGGTATGTAATTTGGCCCCTTTCTCATGAGGTTTAACAAGCTATGGATATGGACAGATAATCAGTTGAACTCAAGCATTCATACACATGGGGATGGATCAGTTGTGTACCTTTGCTGACAAGTGATGCATATACTGTAGATGCAGGTATGTGGCCCTGCCAACGTGTCCAAGAAAAAGGTTACAACCTTTTCACTCACATGTCCCAAGCTGCAAACGCCAAAGGGATGGATATTTCATTTTCTTCAAGGCATATGCAAGGAAAAGATTGGCACACCTGATCTGCAGCTTTGCGGAAGCACCAGGCAGCTGCTTGAGGATCTCGACGCACATATTTGCCAGAGAGATACATCGTCCCAACCAGAAACAGGGCACCAGCATGTTTCTGCAACACTCAAACAGAAATCAGCTACGCTCCTCACCTCTCGCAAAATCCAACCAATGAAAGTGCCCTTATTTTGTCGTGAACAGATGAAAGGGTTACCTGACAAGCGGCGGACTCTAAATACTTGAATGTTCTGTCATCCATTGCGTCCTCATCGCCTAGTAATTCAGCCTGAAAATCATGACCACTTCCAAGGACTAAGCAAGAAAGTTGGAGTGGTCATGAAAGGATGGTCACAGATTAAAGAGTTAAGCTTAGAAGAATAAGTAAAGGCATAATAGATATAGCTGTCAAACTCATGGACTTAATCTCGAGAATAACCTCTGATCGAATGCGCACTGCGAGCTCGTACTGTGCCTCAGCAAGTCCGGCATCAGCAGCTGTTTCCAGCAAGTTCGCTCCACTGCAAAAACACCAGGTCCATCATTAGCATGTAGGAATCACAAACAGAGGATGCACATTTATAACATCAATCTCAGCTTCCACAAGCAGGACTACCTTCTCAAGCAGGCTCCTGGAATGTTGTAATAGAGGTGAAGCCGGGCCAGCCACAACATGGCGGCCGCATTGTCCTTCTCAGTCTCCAAAGTGAGCTCAAAACTCTCCTTCGCTGTCTGCACGCCACCAAACCCTAAAGCGTGAGCACCTCCACTAAACAGCACGAGAGAGAGACAGACTAGAACGTGAACAAAGACGTGCTTGTCCATTAATTGTCAGCAAATCAAAGGCCATTCACACTGAACCCGAGGAAAACCCAATACCTTGAGTAATGGTCTGAGACGGATGTCATTGAAATCGGTGAACGGCGACAGCCGCTCGAGTTCGGCGACAGCGGTTAATCCTTTCCCCATAAACTCGCGCACATCCGGAGTGGTGCTGCTGCTCCATCGCCGCGTCTGTTGTTCGCAAGCACAATACAAATTAGCTTACCCTGACAGCCATAAGTCACGGAATTGTTGAAAAAGCAGCGATGGGCATGAACTGGCACAGGTGGGCTTACCGGGGCAAGGACAGGTACGAAACGCTTCTGGAGCGGCTGCACCAACCTCCGGCCCCACATGGTTGTACGAACAACACTCGCCTTTCAACAACAGAATTCACCCCTAACAGCAAATGCCCCCCTGTTCCTTGCGAGAACAATGGCTAAACCTCCAAAACCCACCTCACTAGGGTGAAAAACAGAAATCCATCACCGAAAACCTTACAATCTCTCCTCTAGACTCTAAGGCTCAAAAATTGCTACATGCAGACTAAACCCTAAAACGTACATTTACTCAGAAATTGGACACGCGCGACCTTGAAAACACCTCGTAACCTCCAATTCAAGCAACTAATCACCGTCAAAAAAACATACGCCCCGAACCCTATTCCAAGTGCAATCCTGTGTGTTTCACCTTCTCAGAAATTCCGGCCGTGTTTCAGGAGAGATGAAACGCTACTGACAACCCCAAACCACCTTGGAATCACTGGACAAAACATGGCACCAGACTGCCAAACTAATGCTACAATCCAATGCATCGACCAACTCACTCACCGAAAATCCGCATGTCGAAAATCACGGAGCAAGTGCGAAAGTTGGAAAGTCTTCAACCCGGATTCTGCACCAAGGCTTCTTTTCAGAACAGAAACTGTTTGAGATGGTGCCTCATCAAAGTTAATCTAAGAGCTCGACAGAAAAGAACAATGGACATGCAACCAATCAACACATGAGTAGTAGTAGTATATAATATCATTATGTCACGCTACATGAGTAGAGGTAACATTCAATAAACACCCTCCTCCGCATCTTCATTCATCATGGTTCATGTGTCTGTACCAAAATGTCATCAGCTTTACACACAGCAATCCGCTGAGGTCAGAACGGTCCCATCCACTCTTACTACAACACAACAACACTATTATCCAGGACCCAGGTCTACACCTACTATGGTAAAGTAGTAGATTCTTGGTCTGAAATGACAGGGTCATCAGTTCCACGCCTGGAATTTCACGTAATAGGAACTACTACTAAATCCAAGAAAATCAAACAAATTAAATTAAAAGAAAAATCATTACCATGCACGGACGCTAAAACCTTTAATCAAATTCCATGCACGCTACTGAAAAAAAGTATATCCGCAGTCACATTGGTCTTACGTTAAAATTATATTTCTCATTTTACTAACGATATCCCCTTATTATAGCCTTTTTCTTTGCACAAGAGAGCTCATGCCAAGAGACTGGTAAGTAACCTCGAGGTTGTCGATCATTATTCGGTAACGTGAGAAGAGAGAGAGAGAGATGGTTATGATATGTAATTAGTTGATTGTGAGTATAAAGAATATCTCTTGTTTTCTTCGTGGCAGATATTTGCGGGAACGGGACCAGGTGGTGTTCTTTTGCAGCTTCATCGTCAAGGTAACGTGAAGGTTGTGTATGAGAGAGAGGGAGAGAGAGAGAGTTGAGTGTGAGATGTCTTTAGTTGGGTGCGGGTGCTACTATACAACAACAGTGTAAACTTCTTTTGCTTGGTGGAGGGAAGCAGGTGGTGTTTTGTCTCGCGCTTTTTTTCCTTCCCTGCGAGGTTAGGGTATCTTGGTTGGTGTAGTAGGGTTAGGTTGGGTTTTTGATGGTTGCTGCAATTTTGGAGTGAGTGAGCAGGATGATGTCGGACGAGAAAGCGAAGAGCCCCGTGGCGACGCATGAGCAGAAGCGGAGGTGGATCAAGTATTACTGCGAGGAGTGCAAGTCGTGGGAGACGCGCGAGATGTTCGAGGTGGTCGCGTCGAACGCGCCCTCGCCGTCGCCTGCATTGTGGTCGTGGGGGTGTACCAAACTCGTCCGCCACGCCTCATTCCAGACGTTCAAGGTGCACGACCTCAATAACGCCGACGGCCACGACGCTGCGCCCAAGCTCGACTTCCCCGCAACAACTGAATCACCCGCACGCACTGAACCCGTGGTGAGAAAACCATCAGCTCTCGCACTTTGAAAACTTCCCTTGCAAGAAGATGAAAACCCCGCGCACTTTGTTGCGGTTTCTGCAACTCTTCTTTGGGGTTACCTGTAAATTTTCTTGGCGAAGTTTTTGAGTTTGGGGCTTTGTGAAGGTTCATGAGCAGCAGGCGACGAATCCTGAGGCGACGGAGGAGGTGAGCGCGCTGCAAACCGTGCACGCAATGGCGTCGCAGAGCAACGGGTCGTCGCAGAGCAAGCGCCACAAGCGGAATGTGCGGTCGGCGCGCGACTCGGTCACGGAGGCGACCTCGCCCGTGAACTCGCAGGGCGGTGTCACGTCGTCCTCTCCTCCGGCGGACAACGAGGCGGAGAACAACGGCGCCAGCACCATCGCTGTCCCTGTCAAGAAGCCTGGCAAGAAGAGCGCCGAAGAGCCTGGCCGCGCCGCGGACGCGTCGGCGCCTGAGAGCCCTGCTGTCATCGACTGCCCTGGCGATCGTCATGAAAGTGAGTATTGCTGCATTCCTTGTTTTTGCTAGCAATTGCTTGACCAGTTCGTCGACGTGCTTTCGAGAAATGGACTGTTTTCAGTATTGGGAGTTGTTTCCTCAGTTGTTTATTAGCAACCTTTTTTGTAAGCTTTTGTTTGATCAAATTTATGGCGGATTTGTAGCTGTCTGTACTCAAGCGAGAGATGTATTTGCATAGTCACCCAAAGACTGCGCTTTCCTCACTCCAAATAGTTATCAGATCGATAGAAGAGCTTCGTGGTCTCATCCTTCAATTCAATCATTGGAAGAGCTTCGTGGTCTCTCAGCTCACGTCAAAATAGTTCTAGCCGAGTTTTCATGGGATCATCTCTGATGATTAATTGCCGCCTTTCTCTCTCCTCTCATTTAAGCTGATTTTAGATAGAAAAGAGGGGGTATCTTTTTCAGATTTTGGGTGACTTTACAAACAACTCTAGTGTTTTGGAAAACCAGGCCTTGTTTCCTCGGCCATTTAGTAGCATGTCTTGACCAGTTTTCTTGATGTGTATTCAAGCAAGAGATGTATCGTATTTTGACCATGGGGAGCTGCTGTTGCAACAGATGGAGTGCACAAGAGGCCTAGAAGGTTGACAGCCGGAGACCGGTACCTGGCGCAATCGCTGCAGTATGAGAAGCCGTCAAGAGCGGCAACCAAGCAAGCTCTGGCGGAAGTGAACAATGACGTGAAGCCATCTCAGTCTTCCTTGGAAATGAAAAGACCCAAGCGCGTCACGGCTGGGCTTCGAGGGGCGGTACTCTCTGCTGAAAATGCGAAATCTTCTCCTTCTCCTCGGGTAGGATTTCTCCTCATCCCCCACTTAGTTGCCAATTGTCTTCGGTTCTGCATAGAGTGTTGGAGCTAGAAGGTATCCACAAACGCTATGGTGCTATCACTCCCTTGTGAGAAACTTCAATCAGTAGCTTGAAGAATGCTAACTCTTTTCCTCCTCCGGTGGGGTTTCTTATCCCACTTTTTTGCATATCCCTGGAGAGCTGAAATTTTGGGAGGCGAGAGAAATTCCTTCATTTTGCAAACAGTTTTATGAACTGGGACTTAATGGTTTTGTAATAAGCTTCTCCTTCTTCTAGGGTAGGGTTTCTTTGGATGTGAAATCTCCCACTTGTTTGTCAATCCCTGGAGTGCTGAATTTCTAAGAGGCAAGAGGATTGTCTTCGTTTTGCTGGTTTTATGACTGCCTTGTGATAAACTTCAATCAGCAGCTTGAAGAAGGCGGTTCTTTTGCAGGTTTTGGCGAAGAAGGAGCAGAACGAGGAAACGGTGCACGAAGTGCGTACCAGATCTGAAACCGCGAAGAAGCCGTCGAAGAAGAACAGGAAACTAGGTGACCTTTACTAGTTCCTCTTCTGACAAGGTAGTGAAATTAAGTTCAGTATTTACCTCAGCGCATGTCCTCTCAGAGCTTGTTGTGCTTACACTAGTGTTTGTTTTGCAGCATAGCGCGTGGCCAGCAGCAGCAGCAGCTCCAAGCGTGTGAAAATAGGGTACATCATCAACATCTGGATTGTAGGAAGGACCACATGCCCTGCACCTCTGTACAACATGCAAAGTCGATAGTGAAGACAACTTTTGAGCGAGGGATGAAGAGAAATTGGCTCCAAATCATGAAGAAGAAGAGGATGAGACTAGGTTTTGTGCAATTGTGTGGAAGTAGGAGTAGTGCATGCAGCATATTTTATGAGTTGTTATTATGTGTTCATAGGGCCTTTCTCTTAGGCAGCTGAATCTGAATCATGTACAGGGAACACTGGAATTATCAAAACTATTGTGTACATGAACTTTTTTTACTTGGCTTCAAAAAGAGGGTGTCTAACTGATGATGAGGGGGAGGTACAAGCTGGTCACGTCTCACCACTTGTGAGTCATGATGTTGAGGTGATGTCCTGGTGAAAGCAAGATTAGCATGGACTCAGTTTTTCCCGTCTGTTTTTTTCACCTTTGTGACTTATTTTGTTGTCTCCAGATGCACGATGAAGCAAGACAGGTGCATTCAATTCGTCTCTCATCAACTCCAGCGCCATTTCCACACATATTGAGCAGGCTTGCTTCAACATGTCAGGTGCACATTGTTGCGTAATCGTGGGCGTTTCCTTGCAGAAAACTTGTCAGGTTCTTTTTCTTTTTGACGTGACTGATGATCCACTCTGAGCCAAAGAACATGCACTTGGGCGGCGTCTTCTGTTATTGGGACTCAAGAGTGATTGAACCCTTAAAAGGTCTGAGAAGCCGATTTGGTTTAAATGATGTTTTGTGTATTTTGACATACAAGGTGTAAGAATTGAGGTATACAGTTGAATTTTCCTGGAAGTGCTTCTGGAAGTGGAAAGAGAGGATGTCACATGGGGTGAGATTTTTTTATGCACCAAAATAGATTGTCAAAAATCTCATACTCCCTTTTTCTGCACAAATGTAATGCATGAGTAGTAATGGCAATCAGAAGAAGAACGCCGATCCTCGAAGGAGACCGGCGTGAATAAAGTGTCTGTTCGTTCCACTACTAAGACCATGCCCACCGGACAAGGAATTAGCAGTATGGAACTACTTCCCCCTCTTGAGGATAGACACTATGTAACTAATAACCAACAACTCATGAAACCGACCATAACAAGAAACGAATGCAAGGGGAAAAAGGGGGGGGAGGGAAGGGGTAGGAGGGGAAACAATTTTTATATAGGATGTTCGCAAGGGAGGTCTTTGGTAGGCAAGGAGTGAGAGCGTAAGTGAGGTAGGGTAGGTGTGATTTTATGGGGTGTCTTGAATGTCTTGGAGGGTTTGGTTGTTTTCAATTTTACATTTATGTAGCAGTATGGACGTAGCATGTTGAATAGCAATGATATTAATGTTTTTGAAGGTATTTTTAATAGGGTCGATGGGGATTTTAAAGGTATCCTCAAGGATTTTCAAAGATGAAGTGTAGGTAGTGGCACGAGCACCGGCCGTGATGACTATAAGGGGGTCCTATCAATGGACCGTAATGGCAATCAATGCTAATGGGCCCTATCCTATCCCCTAAATTTCCAAGAATCCCCTTGGGGGGCTCAAGAAGGTTCGAGCAGGTTCCTACGGTGTCATTTTATAATATTTTTCTTTGAAATTTTTAATGTAGATGGAAATTACTAAAAGCTTTGTGTGAGTCCAATTTTTTCCTAAATCCAACATTTAAAGAAAAAGTTATAAATACTTCTTCATTTTCACATAAACTTTGAGATCATCATATTTTTTACTTTTTATTTTTTCCATAGCATTATGTGATGTAAACCTTCTTATTGACCATCCGGATTCTCATTCCAAAACATACTAAGTTCACAGAAAAATATAACGCAATTTGACAATTTTTGAACCTCCACTCCTTGCACATTTTTTTGAATATGCTACACCCTTTTTCTACCTCTTAAAATTGGAGTACAAGGAACTAATGTCATTCTTAACATGATGGAAATTAATTTAGACCTTGTGTAATGCAAAAATCTAACACCAAGATTTTTGATGATCAAAGTCTAGGATAATGTAGGAAGAAAATGGACCTTTTCTCTACTTCAAACACTATAACATCACAATCCATGTGGTCAAACTACATGAATTTTTTATGTAAGTTACTTTATAAGTCTTAATTAAGATCCTATGGTTAAAACTAGAAGTAAGAGTTTTTGTTTTGTCTTTACTCATTGCACTAAAACAAGCAATTTTGAAGTGTTTTTGGTGTGAAATTGTCAAAATAATTTAGGGGCTATGCGAGCTAAAGCTCCCCTGTAGTACCCCCAAGTTCCCAAAAAAGTTGAGTGGTGGTTCTCCCACACCTTTCCAAAGTCAAGTCACCATGTGTATGTGGTTCTAGTTATTAACATAAGACCATAAGATTTGAGATGACCTCCCTTTACTTTTAGGAAAACTTTGATAGTTACAAAAGTTTATATTTGTGTGGAGCCCAATTCAATGACACATGACATTTCAAATTTAGATCATTATTGCACCTACTACATCTTTGAGAAGCTGCAAAATGGTCATGTATTCTACATGTATGGTGTCGTATGTGAATATGATAAGGTTAACCCCTAAGCGCCCCCTCCATATCAAGCAAAATTAGGCAGTGGTGAACCCTGATCTCATTAAAATCACGTGGCTCAGAGAAAAATGCGATTGGGTAGATCTAACCGTTGAAGTTGGATTATATTTTGATTATGAATGTATGCTGAAAATTTGAGGCAAAATGACCGTGTGGATTTTATTATTATAACAGTCAAAGTTGGGTTGACTTCTGATCGGTCGGTACTTTTTGTTGGGTTCAAAATTTCAACTTCTACCCAAGGAAAAACCCCATCATATCGTGCGGTGGTTTTTGGAAATGTTGTAGATGGTAACGCAATGTGAGTGCTTGCAAAAAATCAAGGTCAAATGAGTTTTGCAACCATGTGAATTATCTTTTGAGAATAGAACATGGGTTGTATCACAACATGCTTCTGCCATGAACAACGGGTGTCATGAACCGGCACGTGGAATTAGGCGGTCGTCAATGCACAGGCACGTAGGATCTCCCGCCTCAAATGGTGCAGTCTCGGCAGGTACACAACGACGACATTGTCCCTGGCTCTATGAATCTAAACAACAACAACAACAATGCATAAACAACCTTTCGACTATCAAAATGTTCATGCTTCACCCACGAATGACTTCATTCACGAAAATGAAAATTTTTAGTAATGCTACAACATTGAAAGCTCCGGAACATCGAGGCGCCCTTGATCCTAAAAAGTGCACAAAGTCTACAACACAATCCATCTATTAGCGCCTAGCAGGACGACAGACCCGCAATGCAAACTTCCTCTCTGTGTGAACCTTGACAAAACATTGTCCAAGGCACATATGAGCACCAGCACACGTAGTACAACGAAACCTGGTCTTTTGCTTGCAGACAATACACTGCCGTTGAAGAGGATGCTTGGAGCTGTAGTGAATGGCGCCCGAGCGTTGAATGCACTCAACTTTGCAGGTCTCCGGTTCATCCAACCACGGCGCAATCAAGGACTCCGCCACAACATTGTGAAAAGATAATCGTTGCCTGTAGACCGAATCACCTCTAGTCTGCCGATTGTGTTTGAACAACACCCACGAGTTATTGAGCCAACAATCAACAGTGAAAAATAAATGCTTGTGCCACCACTTATGCGAGTGGAACTGAACGCTATAATCGGTCCGCATTTGATCAACAATGTCCACCCCTCGCATATTGGTTTGATACTCAACTTGTTGAGGGCTGGAGTCGATTGCCGCCCTTCTACCATCAATCCACCTCATTGAGACGGAGCCTGCTCCTACTGGATCAGCCGATGTTGATAACATGTAAACAACCTTGGAGTCAAACCAACACGTCGCAGCCATATGGCGTTGTGCATGCATGCGCCATATCAATGTCCCGCGAGGATGTTCACCCCTCGTGTGACCCAATAAGGAAGTGGGCAAACCAATCCGGTTCTCACAAACTGTTCCAGTCGCCCATATTCCTTGGGAGAGTAGATCCTCAAAGAGTTTAGGGGCGGTAAAAAAATTATCGCACACGACACAGTGCCCAACATTATCAAGGCCAACAGTGAGCTCCCTCACTACTCGTTCTCCCTGACCACCGTCTGCACCACCTGAAGCACCTACATACGGGATGACATTATAGATATAACGTGATGGGTTACACACAACAGCCCAAAACTTGAATCCATACTTGGTTGGCTTAGCCGGCATGTACTGCCTAAAACCAGAATAGTGTCCCCTATACGCTACCATTATTTCATCACATGTTATAAACTTGTCGGGATTGTAAAGTGCACGACTCTTGGTCACAAAGTCATCTATAATCCAACGCACTTTGGCAAGTTTATCATATCCAGGTGCATCTTTCTCCGATACAATCATTTCGTTATTCACAAGATGAATACATCGAAGCAAGCTTTCAAAACGGTTTCTTGTAAAGACTCTAGGAATCACAGAGCATCGTAAATACTCCTTTCTTTTCCAATAGTCTCGAATAGTGGGCATGATTTTTATGCCCATAAGTATGGTTATTCCAATGAATGCTTGCATCTCTTTAGGACATGTGGGTACCCAATATGGGCCACCATTAGTTCTCCTGGAACGTCCTGTACCTTGTTGTTCGGCATAGAGATTTGTCTGTTCAACAATCTGCTCCACAATGACGTTGTTGAAGAACAACTTGAAAAAGTCTACTGCAGGCTTCCTAGTACGAGTAACCCGTTGCTTGGGACCCGGTGTTGGCCCTGTAAAAGACTCACCATCTCCCAACAATGTCGTCTCAGGGCATTGCCAAAAACGATCATGGTACCGGGTCCTAAAATCCATCTCGTCTAAGCATTGTGTATCACTATAGTCGCCAATCTCATGACGCAAGTCTATTTGATTCCCATCTGACCCGCTACCAGATTCAGACACATCTAGAGATGAAGCATCACCAGCAAAGTCGCACCACTCGGCATGCCATTCCTCATCACTGTTGTCGTCACTCTAAGTGTCGAAGCCATTTGTTGTAGCACCTAGTGGTGTTGTCGTCTCTTGTGCAGTAAGTGAGTGAGTGTGCACCAACTCATCCTCACCTTCATCAAAACTTTGAACACCGCTTTGAGTACTCTCGTCAAGCCGTTGAGTGGGAAATACAGGGACCTCGCAATCTCCTTCTTCTGGTTCGGAGTAGCAGAGAGATGAAGGACCTGCTACATGGCCTCGACCATGAGGTGAAGTGTCTGGTTGCACAACTCTACAGTCAATTACACGAACCTTTTTACCCCCAATGCTACCGCCGAACTTTACAAAGAAAAATGACACCCCATTCTCTTGCCAACGTTGTTGAGGCTCTCCTAGGAATTCCGATAAGCCGCCCCAATCCCTTGAATCAACACCCAGCACCGCTAAAGGCACCCATACAACATCAGGAAGTGGTCGATGGTTTGGATGCCCGAGTGGCCAGCGACGATGTGGTAGAAACTCTTCATCTCGTTCACTGCTAGAGTGTTGTTGTAGCAAATGCGTGCTTGGCTGCAACTCTGACCCATGTGCACAAGGATTTGTTCTATGTTCGTTATGTCGAACATCCACCGCTGGAGAGAACGCGCCCACTAGAGAGTGTACAACACTCGAGTTCACCAACCTCTCCAAACTAACACGACGACGTTGTCGATGTTGTCCCAATTCAGAATTCGGTGAGTAAGTTGATTCGTCCGCAACTACGGTATTGTGGGTTCGAAGACGTCTCAGTCCGTGAGGGGATCTCAACAACGGCTCAATGTCATGCGCACTCCATCCCGGGGGTGTACGAGATACTACCTCATCAATGTCAATTTCTACTTCAACCGAGAGCTCTCTGTCCGACCTCCTCCTGCCTCGACCACGACCTGGCCCCCGTGGACGACCTCGCGATCTGCCCCTACTAGGCACATGATGAGCCTCCCGATGCACTACACCTATATCGACACCTTCTTCACTTGCCGCAAGATATTCAAATCCTCGACCACGCCCTCGAGAACGCCCTCTTCCTCGCGATTGCCCCCGACCATGGCCTCTAATTACAGCATCAATATCTCCACTTTGTGTCGCGTAATTGCCACCATGTACCAATGCCAAAGCTGCATCTAAAACTTCTGTTGTGACCACCTCCTCATCTGAATCTAGCCTCAGATTCAGGTCAAAACTTGGAACATGAGAATTCAACATCCCACAACCTCTTCCTCTCCCTCCCCTACTTCGACCCGTGAGCACCACCCTTTCATCCCTACGTACGCGACCCCGCCCTCGGCCACGCGAAGGAACTATGAAGTCATCAGAAGTCAACTGCGGGGTCGGCCGCATTGGCAATGGTTGCACCCCAGCCCCGGCCCCTTCCACGCCTCCCTCGCGTCCGTGGTCCTCCCGGATACGGGGCATATCGTTGACGAACTGCATCAGACCCGGATCCACCCCGCCCTTGATGTATTCCGCCATTACGTCCACAAACCTCAAGCGTGGAGGAGGATTGATTTTCTGGATTTGTTTGCGGCCACCACTCTGTGCGAATAAATGTATTCACTTCCTCTGGAATTCCGCTCGGGTGACCTTTAGGCAGCCTCTCATGAACTCCAAGGATGCGAAATAGTTGTCGACGAAACAAATACCTCCACGAATTAGGTCCTGGATCTTTCGGCCAAAAATGTTTCTCTGCAGGCTCTACAAGTCCTCGCAGAAAATCTTCACTCAAACATGACTGCAAACTCTTCACCTGTCGTGGAGTAGCTCCATGGTGCTCTAAAGCCCAAGTCTCAAGCAACTTCTCAATCGCATCAATCTCATCAGGTGAAGCTCGGAATTCAGGTAGAGGCAAACCCATTGGAGCGGACGTCTTTTGTAGTGACTCTTCGGCCATAGAGCATGCTCCAACAAGCTGGTGGGAAAGGAAAACAAAGAGTACTAAAACTCCATTTGTTTTAGCCAACTCCGATTCGTGAGTGCACTTCCATACTAACGAGACCGGACATATAGAAGCGTGATCCCATCTTCAAGCGCCTTGGAAGGTGAAGGCGGCGCAACCATAACGAACTCCTTGTACAATGCATTGCCACTCACAAAAAACAAGCAATGCCGTGATGTTGACTCACGAGTACCATTGCTACCATCTCAGTCTAAACCCTATCAATCCTACTACACCCTCCCCCCCCTCCGAGACCTCACATGCTGCATCATTCGAAGAATGAGTGCTTGAAGTTCGTCCTGCAAGAGAGAAGGCAAACTGAAAAGCGCGCCAAACCCTACAACGGCGCGAAACTGGTTGCAGCCAGTCACCTTGCTTTTGATTTTGCACTCTCAGTCGTTCTCGTGAAGTCCTACCGAGGCCGTGATTGGAGGCACAATCAAGAGAAGTCCGTTTCCAGCATGTTCCCAACTCCTTTCCATCATACTTTTACCGTGCTACATGTAGGTACATGACTCTTGGCAGAAATAATAGATCTGCATATTGAAATTAGCCTTGGAAAATTCTTGGCGGACAGATTTAGTCCTGTGGGGCGCTCACGGGTTAAGATATTAAAATGACCTCCAAATGAAAGATGTTAATTGAAGAATCTTCCATCCAAAGATTTATGTCTTGCTAACCTTTAATACATTTTCCGTACTCTACGAGTAAATTAACGGAACGTATATATGGTACCCCACAAACCTTTTAACCCTTTAACGATGACGCCATGCACAGGGCCTTAGGAAAAAAAAAAAGATTTAATAGATTTTGCACAACAGCTCTTACACAATGAGTACATTTCATTGTCCACTTTTTCCACATAAACCATTGTAGTTTGTTATTACCTCAACCGATTGGAGATCGGAAAGATGCGTTAGATGGAGGAAAGCATAGGGTACAACCACTATGACTACACTAAAATTTATGTTTAGTGTAGTATACACTAAATGCGAATCCATACACCAATTGCAAACGAGGCATTTAGTGTAGTGACATAACCGTACACTAAATGTCAACTACTACGCTATTTGTCAATTTTAGTAAAGATTTCAACATAATTTTTTTCACTTGTGCACATTTAGTGTATCAATAGTAGAAGTATAAAAAAAAGGTCCAGCAGTCGAGGGCTGTCAGAGTATCTTATCAGCAGTTTTCAATTGGCCATAACTCATTCAATATTAATCTGAATTGGGCATATGAGGTGTTTTTTGACATCTACAGAAAATGTAGATGCTAAAAAACACCTCATGTGCCCAATTTGGACAAGTTTTGAATGAGTTATGGCCATTTGAAAGTTGCAAATGAAGAGAAGCATGGGCTGGAATGATTGGGGGGTTGATTGGGGTTTGAGTGAAGGTTACATTAATGATATTGGCAGCTATCACCAATTGTCAACTTCTTTACAAATAGTGTACTAGGGTAAGTACACTATTCATACCACTACACTAAACATAAATTTTAGTGTAGTGCAAATCAATCCAACGGTTCAATAAACTGAGGCTCCCAAAAACCAGTCTATCAACCACAATCTGGTCCCTTTGTCGTTAAAGGGTTAAGGTTGTTCATTCCTTCCCTCATGACGTCATTCTAGAACCTGCGTAGTTCACCCATTTTGGAATCAAACAGAAACATGATACTTCTTAAATTTTGTTACAACCATTAAGACCAAACTTTAAGAGACTAACAAATTGAAGTGGTTGTCACATGGATGTGTGTCAACGAAGCAGTGCATATGGCCTTTTAGAAGAAGAAATGATCATTGTTGACACTGGCATTGGTTCTTCTATTTGATGGCCACTTGCTTCATCTCCAAAAAAAGTCATCCTCCTCACAATTTGCTACATATAGATAGGAGCAACATTAACATTGAAGGAAATGGCCGGTCACATGTCCCAGGATAGTAAGTCTTTACAAAAGGCGAACAGCTGCTGCCCCACTTGATTCCAAACCTCAGTTCTAGCACAAATTTACAGACTGATGGTACAACCTTGTTCACGAGCGTATCACAAAATACAATATAATAAAAAAGAGGGCGCTGCTGATAGTAGTACTGGAGTCTGTTTCTTCGTCTACCCGCTTGCGGCGAGCTCCTGCACATGCTTGAGGTCTAGAAGGCCACGAGCGCCCCATCCTCTCGCACCATCCGGAACCTCAGGCCTGAACTTCTCGTACAGAGGGTATGCCCTGCTGCCAATCTCCTCGGGCTGCAGAGAGTTGGCTAAAGCTTCAAATGCCTCTGCAATCAACCAATACAAGTCATAACGTATCAGGTAGAGGTACAGTAACTACAATTCAACCACCTAAACAATCAGCTACAAACTATCAAATCTGTTGTCCTCCCAAATCTGCCACTTCAAGTACTAGCATCTCAATCTACCACCTCCCGTAACATATTAAAGTTCAGCATGTGCACGACTCCAGAACATGATCGGCTATTCACCGTAAGCATGGCCAGCTCATGATGACATGTCTATGTTACATAACTCCAGAACATGATCGGGTATTCACCATGTGCAGGATTCCAGAACATGTCTATTGCATAACTCCAGAACATGATCTACTCACTGTAAGCATGAACCCATAACATGTCTATTGCATGCCTTCAAATATGTCTATTACATAGTATTTTCAAACCTGAGCGACGTAGACTCTAAAACTGTGTACAAAGATGCCATTCTACTTCTGCAGAGCAACGAAGAACTTTGATTCCATCACTTGGCATAGCAGAACTTCTACCTGAAGAGATCTAGACATGGGAGGCTGCGTTTTCTTACCTCTCACGCGGTCATAATCGTCCTTGAAAGCACGGTGCAGATAGGCCTTGACCGAGTTGGGAGCGATGGCTTTCCCAGACTCCAGCGCGAACCGGCCCTTGTCGGTGGTCTTGCCATACACGCTGTTCCCAAACACGTCGAACTTCTCGGCCGCCTTCTTGGCCTTCTTCTTTTCCGCCGAATCAGCCGCAGCGTCTGACTCGATGATCCCGATCTTCTTGCCCTTGGAGTGCGCGAACAGCCCGGAGATGGCCTTGCCGAACGTCACCGCTTCGTCGAACGTGAAGCCCTGTCGCTCCACCACCGCCGCCACCCACATGGTGAGCACTGGCGCTCGGTTCACCTTGATCTCTCCTTCCTGTCCCCACACGTCCAAACACCATGTCAGTGAACAAGCACATCTATAAAACATACATCAAGAAAAATGTGAAAATACAACTACTATACATATTCATCAGGGTCGATCTCATGCAAACTCTTTCTGAAAGATAGCTACAACTACTTTGCCTTGAGTTCAGAGAAGCTCGTCCATTGATTGAATTGAAGGATGAGACCACCAAGCTCTTCTCTTCATCTAGTGAGAGTGAGGAAAGAATAGTCTAAAGAGGGGGTGTCTTATTGACTTTGGAACGAACTCTAAAAAATTGTGAAATCATACCCACCTGAGAAGCTTTTGATGACTCGGTAGTTTCGTCATTCTTTTCCTCGGTCTTGGGCTCCTCCTCTTCCTCCTCCACCTCCTCCTGCTTTGTTGTCTCCTCTACTTTGGGCTCTTTCTCCTCCGCTTTGACAGGCTCCTCTTCCTGATCTTTCTTCACTACGGTGCTGTCCTCTTCAACAGGGGCTGCCTTGCGCTTCCGCCCTGGAGTCTTCTTCTTCTGCTCTGTTACAGCACCAAAACAAAGCATGTCAAACACAGCATTGGATGTCGGTAAAACATGTGAAAAGAGGAAGAGAGACTATGACTTACCTGTTTTGCCGTTTTCTTTGGTGTCTCCCACAGGCTTGGACTGGCCCCGGGTGCGCATGCTGTATCGAGAGCCAGGCTGTTGTTGTGGCTCCTCCAACACAGCTTCTTTGACGGCTAAGCAAAGAGAGAGCACCAAGTTAGGGAACCCAACTTGGACTTTCAGTTATTACGACTTGTGTCTTCATCAGATGGAAGGTGGAAGAAGTATCACTGATCATGAAGGGAGCCATTAATATTTCGTGACTACATCCGTATCAATGTTGGAGGTTATTTGTACATGATCAAATGTCACAAGAAGAATCCTTCTAGGCTTCCAACTTAAAACCATGAACCCGGGTGTACTTAACAACCACTAGAGCATGAGCTTCTTCACCGGCATCGACAGGAAGCATCTCCAAAGAACTACTCCTCAAACAAAGTATTCTCACCTCAAAACCCTCTCCTCAAAACCCCAGCAAACTCATGTAAAAAAAAATACAACTTGATCAGAACACACGCACCAGGTTCCTCAATTCGCTTGTTCGTGATGCCCTTGGCAGGCCGTCCTCGAGCCATCTCAACTACTCACACACACAAACAACAAACACACTACACTCACTCACACAGACACATACATACATATATATATATACACACACACACACACACACACACACACACACACACACACAAGCAAAGTGGAGACTTGAAAAAGCTGAACTCAGGAACTATACTCCACAAATTAAAATTGAAGCTGGCTACAAAATGGAAAACACCGAAGAAAAATTCCTCCGAAACCACCATCTTTGAGGGGCCCGCGGCAAGAGACGGTACCAACAGCAGGCTGCTCACCAACCTCCCCAAACTCTCTTCTCACTACAACCCAAGTTGTTTGTTGTTGCAGACAGTGAACAACAATAATATGGATATATACATACCAGGGTTTGCATTAAAAGAGGAGGACAACTGGATGCAGAGAAAAAGAATCGGACAAAGAAGCACCAAAATTCCTTGTAGAAGTACCAAATTTAGATGAAAACTGGATGGATGTAGGATTGTTAGACTCATGATCATAATAACTTAACTTAACCTTTTACGCCTAAAAGGCCTAAACGTGGTCCTCTAGGAGGGTGAAAATGCATTGTTGCAGTCAGTTGAGGAAACTAGGGCTTAAAAAACACTCTTCACAACGGACATAGTCGAGGTTACGATGATTCTAATAAGACCATTGCCACAAGAATTGATGTAGGCTTTAGCAAACTATAGTGATTTCGGTGAATTAGTGTGGTGGTGACATGTATCCGATGTGTATATGATGTTTACGCACATAGAATCTCCTAGGTCTTGCCGGTCATGTTGGGCACTAAAAGATTAAGGCTGATGAGTTTACACAGCCCAGAAGAATCTGCAAGTATAATAGATCATGTAGAACAACATCTATAAGTAGTGTACATTCTATCACGGGACGTGGCGTTGAGGGCAACTCTGTATCGTAGTGTTTTAGCGTAAATTAGTTTGTTACTAATCTACGGGTTTTCGGACGTACGGCGGTGCACCACATTCATCCGTGGATGTTTTCCATCTACTTAGGGTTGTGTGTGTCTATAGTGCCGCATACGTCCTTGACTTGACGTCCTTGTCAAGTCAAGCTTTGTGAGTGAGTTCGAGAGTGTTTAGTGATTACCTTTGTTTATAAGTGATTGTTTATCATTGATAAAGGCTCCACATTCTCTTATACTATTTGCACTCGTTGATTCTACCTTTGTGGAGTGCAAGACGCTAGACTACCCTAGTGATTTATCAAGTATTCACTTGATAAAGACGTCCCCACATATCTCTCTTTAGCTACAAAATTAGAGCTTAGAAAGATGGAATTTTTTTGTGGCTACTTAGATTGTGATAGGGTACCAAAGGGGAGAAGTCGGGTTCATGGTTGAAAAGACATTTTTATGTGGGGGGTTGTGGTTGGATATGTGCTAGCCGGAGGTGATGACCGGTAAACCATAAAATTTGGTAGTTTTGCACGTGCACGATCCGAATCGTACCCTTACTCTTTAGATAGTACCCGTAGATAGGTCCCGAGGTGGTTGTTGTTTATAGTGAGTACACGAAGTCAGTATTACCGCTCCCCCTCACCAAACCACTCAGAGAGTACTTCCACCATAGACTTTGGGCCAGGGTCGGATACCAACGAGGCTTTTGAACCTACTTCTGTGTTGAATACTGACCGTAGGCTTTGAGTCTAGGGCGTCGACACATTTGACGACATGGAAGACGATCTCTGTCATGTCGTGCGAGACAGGTTCTTGGGACGGGCTGGGGCCATCTTCTTACCCCAACGGCGGCTCCGATTCCAAACTCGGATGAAGGAGAAGAGCCAGTAGACGTCGCAGTTTAACGACTCACATGCGTTCGAGCTCTCGCTCCAACATTTGGAGTTGAAGGCCCTACTGTCGTAGAGGAGGTGGATTATGTAGCACAAGCTACAGATACGTCCGGTTGAGGAGTACTGGCGCCAGCGTATGGAATTGGTGACTGTACTCAAGGAGAGTGTGGTTGCCCAACTCTCAACTTCCACCGAGGAGCCTAAAGTAGAAGAGAGTTTCTTCGGTGAGGACTCTAAGGACAAGGGCATTGCCGTTGTGTCCAAACGGTCTGGCATGGAGGCCATGTCACGTTTGGCCGTGGGAGCACTTGCAACATTGATGGCGGATGGCGATCCGCTAGCCTTCAATCCTCACACGCAAGTCATGGTGCACCTGGAGGTGAGTATGGATTTTTTATCACATGCAGAGCATCCAAGATTTCCGCCGGGAGGAGAAAGATACCCCATGCACTATGTATACCCGGTTGGCGCGGTTGGCACGGTTGTCAACGGAGGTCGGTGATGTGTTCACGGAGCGCCAGCTGGTGAAGATCTTGATTTCAAAGTTGGATAATCAGATGGTAGAGTTGATTAGTCCGCATCTTCTTCTTTGATTTCACAGGAACGTCACTTTGGCGCAAGCATTTGCTGAGGTGGAGACGCTTGATACAGCATTGGATATGATCAAGTACACGGATTTGGTCACGGCGCTGATAGACGCTCCTAAGCCCAAGAAACTTGCCACCGCGCCCAGTAGCTTGGCGGAGGCACAACTTGAAAAAGTTATGCATTGTTGCGGTTGTGGAGAGGCGGGTTACACCAAGGGGGATTCCAATTGCTCCAAAAAGAGGGAGCAAGCACGGTAAAGGCCAAGCCCAAGACCGAGACAACCAAGCTTGCAGAGAAAGTTGGGGGCAAGAAGAAGACATTGTCCATGACATGTTCTCATTGTGGCAAAACTGGCTATAGATATGAGAATTGTTTTGCTCTTCACTCAGAAAAGTGCCTAGGATCTTTGATTGTTGAATTAGATGTTGTGAAGATACTTCATGCTGAAATGGCAGAGCTGAAGAAGCCGATGAGCGTGATGGCTTCTTTGGGACAAGTGGCCAATATACAGCTTCTAGTGAGGGATCATGGCTCATCGTCATTCCTAGATTGCTATTTATATGGCGCTTGAAGGGAGGTGGTGGTAGTTGTTGCTACTCCTACTCAAACTATCGTACATGTGATGGCTCATTCTCCCTCTATGCCACGTGATAGTGGCTGTACACGCCATACGGGTTTGCCGATCGACAATGGTCAGTCCCGGCTACCTCTTTTGTTCAGCATCGCTAAAGCGGCAACTTCTATTGCAGCTTCCACTCCAACCCTGGTCACACCAATTTCATCGTGGAGATGCCATACACACCTTCGCATGTAAGGTGTTGCAGTTGCCGGTATTTGCCGGTGTGGACTTTCTGACACCGGATTTTCAAACATCCGATGTATTCCATTTGGCGGGCAGTATGTTGGAGGGCAAGGTGCCTATGCCATCGTTGAAGGTGTCCACGGCAGTAATGGCTTCACCCAGCAAGGAGGACTTGGTGGCAATGCGGGCAAAGTTGGCGGCGAAGGCTATTTCCGTGTTTGAGACCAAAACCACGTCTACACTTATAGAGCAGTCCTTAATCTCTAGAGTGGCTTATTTCTCTAACATTGCGGCCCGGTCGGTACGGGAGCAACGTAATGTGCGTCTTGGAGTGATATGTATGGTGAGTGACGATGGAGTTATGGTGGTTGCCCATATGGATGGCAACGCTATTCGAGCTACTCCCATACGTGTTATGTTGGACTCCGAAGCTCAGCCAGTGATGATTGGCAAGCAACTAGCCTAGGATTTTGGTCTAGATGCTTCGGACCTCAAGCCTTGCCCATTTACGATTGTTACATCAATGGGGGGCACGGAGAAGGCCATGGACTACACCCAACATCTCTTGTAGTTGATCTTCGGCGTGGGATCTGGTCCTTTGTTCTCCCACGTACCTCTCCAGTGCGTTGAAATTGGAGCCACCAACTACAATATTTCAATGGATCAGCACGTGTTTTATTCTCTCGATTTCGGGGAGGATATCTGGACGGAGGACGCCTAGACTAGGCGTGGGTGGTCTGCTAGCGATGGCAGAAAGGAGCTCAATTTTGTTGTCTTTGCAGCTAGCGCAGTGACTTCCACAGCCGATGCTATGTTTGGGTGCAGTGTTTGGGTATCCAATATGCCATGTGGTTCTACGCTTTTGGAGGAGACATATGCTTTCATGTTGTGGGTAGTGGAATCATGTCAGCACAGATCAGTGTAGATCCCTGCACGTCATTGCAAGGATCACCTTCTTCCATGAAAGATTCAATTATGGCTCACTCATCACAGTTGGAAGATTATGGATGCTCTTGATGCTCCACATCTCTTAATAAACTCTTCTACTCCGTTGTTGGCTTGTACAATTCAGTGGCGACTACCGGATGAGGGTATTACCCTCTCGCAGCTATTTTCCGGTACCGATACGGGGCTTGCAGCTGTGTTAGAGGACGGGTTCAAGGTATGACGCTATATCCACGTGGATAGTGGCTCTGCAGCCAATCGTGCCGCTCACCATCACATTCAGCGTCTTCTGGAATTGTATCTGGAGTAGTTACCACTTTCTGCAATTTGAGGGTGTTTTGGCAAGTTGTTACATGATGTAAGATTGATTAGTAAGGATGATCTTTGCCGGTTAGGTCACATGGACTTGGTGATTACCGGATGGCGTTTCCAAGGCCATTCAGGCGCGGGCAGTGGACGTGGCTTGGATGATCCACGGTCGGATCTCTTTGCCGATTTGCTAAGGCTCATCTTGTAGCGGGCTACCTACCAATCGACATTGTCGCCATAAACTTTTGAGAATATACCCCCATTGAGGGACACACGGACGAAGGTGCGTGGAGATGGGGCATACATCTATCATCTTTTTGATCCCCCACGTTTGTTGATGTCGCGGCGTTGGGCTCCTACGCCCATTGGCCACGATGGATTTGGACCAACATGGCATCATAGGTAACGTTCACCTCTACACTTGGTCAAGTGCAACGGCCCGTATGCCGTGAGGTCGATGACATCTTGGACGACCATCGTGTTTCCACGGAAGTTACCAAGGATGATGGCCCACCATTGCCCGTGGTCAAGCGCGTTGGTTTCACTCGGAGGGCATTTCCCACATTGATGTGCAACCGGGTTCTTTTGCTTTAGGACACGTGGTCCGAGCATGGTATGAGATTCTTCTTTCAAACTTACAAGGAGCGTTTTGCCGATGAGAGAGAGCGGGCGATGGACTTTTTGACAAGCACCACCGCCGCACCAGATCTGTTTGAGGGCCAACGTTGTTATTTGTTGGATCAAGCCATTGACCTCAACACTCTTGTTTGGGTTTGTTGCCTCTATTTCGCCATTCAGCATTGTTTGAGTGACCATCTATGCGTGTTGGAGGCAGACTCTGATGGTCAGGGGGCAGTAGTGCCACATTTCATAGAGATCAAGGAAACATAGTTGTTTTTTTGTTTGAAGATGGACGCAGCTGAGGAGCTTTGTGTTCAGCGTGTCTTTGCAGCCTTGGCCGAGCACTTTGATCCTGAGGATTCCCAGGATATCTTCGCCCGATTTTATCATCACTACATGAGATCTTCTGTGGATCCCGTGAGTGAGAAATTTTGGGGCATCAATGCCCTCTCTACTACCAAATAGCAATCACTGAACGTGCCGATACGCGACGAGTTTTCTACGGTGGAAGAAGAGACCACGGACTTTGATGATTGACCTTTAGATTTGGAGCCACATCTTACCGGTGCCAAGGCATGGAGGATACGAGTGTTTATACGTTCGTATCATAGTTGTTTTACTTTTAGTCCCTACGATTTGGAGGAATATAGAAACAAGTCCATTCACATTGAATTGGAGGACAACCACCAATCTTCCGATGACCATTCAAGCTCAATCTTTCACAGAAAGTTGGGATTCAGACTCGTTGTCTGGAGCAGTTGGCCGCCACCTTGATTGAGCTCTCAAACAGGATGAACGATTGTGCCACGGTTATGTCATCAAAGAAAGATATATTTGGCAACTGAACGGAGAAGCGGATATATGGGAATTATAGGCCGGTCAATTGCAAGACCAAGTCAGACTCGTATCCCATGGCCGCGCCAAGGAAGTTGTTTGATACAGTGGGTCATGCTAGACTATTTACTACTCTAGATTTGCGGTCTGGTATCACTAGTTACCATTGATGGTGGATGACCGGGTGAAGACTGCGTTCTGGGGAGTTGATCGGGATGAGAGTGATCAACTCTATCATTGGAAGTTTCTCCCATTTGGCTTCAACAACGCACCCGTTGAGTTTTGGAGGGTGATAGACCGGGTGTTGACTAGTTTACCTTTTCCCCAATGTAACATTGATGATGTTATCATTTTTAGTAGCAGCCCACAGGAGCATGTGACGCATCTTCAGGCGGTGTTCAAGAGGTTAGGCCAGTGAGTATTGCGCTTCCACCATGGCAAGTGCAAGTTCTTCCACGACTAGTTGCCATATTTGGGACATGTGATTGTTCCAGGGTGTCTTCGCATGCACCTGGCCAAGGTGGATGTCTTGCAAAAGATTCATGCGCCAACCGACGTGTCACAACTTTGAGCCCTTCTTGGCTTGGAAAATTATTGTCGCCGGTTTGTCAAGAGCGTTAGCTTAATTGCTAGGCCATTAACTATTTTCATGGGGATGAACCAGCGATGGACTTGGTGATAGGAGCAACAACAAGCATTTGCTACTTTATAGTTGAAGCTCGGTTCAGCGCTTGTGCTGCGGCGTCCAGACGCTACATGACTCTTTCAGCTGCACACAATCTGGAATGTTGTGGGATTTGGGCGGTGTTGACCCATAAGGATGATGAGGGACGAGAGTATGTTGTGGCGCTTGCTTCTAGGAGCAACAACAACGCGGAGTCCAACTATTTGTATTGTGAGGGGGAGTCCTCGGGCGCGATTTGGGCCACAGCCCATTTTAGGCTCTATTTATATGGACAATGTTTTACACTGATGACGAATCATAAGCCTTTGAAGTGGCACATGGAGTCTGACAAGCTTACAAGCAAGCTCACTAGGTGGGCTTTGTTGCTTCACGAGTATGACTTTGAGGTTGTACATCGGGACGGCATCACGAACTTCGATGCGAATGGTCTATCTCGCAATCCAAGTCCTTCAAAGGAGGATTTTATTGGTGTCAAGTGGCAATGGGACTATGACAGGGAGTCAGTCTCGAGGTGGCATGCAGCGGCTTACGTCATGTTGATGTCTGGCTCCGTATCAACATTGCTTGATTTGACAACGGATGAGGAACCGGATAGGGCCCAAGTTGTTAGCGATGTGTGGGAAGACAGTCTAGTCTTGCACAAGCTACAACATGGGACACGTTCCCCATTTCTTTGTGCTATGGAGCATGATAGAGTTGGGCACGAAATAACAAGGTTCTGTTGGAAAAACAAACTTCTATTTCGGGTGTGGCCACATAGGACTAGGCACATAGTTTCGAGGCCATATCATAGGGCTTCCTTGGTGCCGCTAGTATACGAAGACCTAGGACATTTTGGTGTGCGATGGACTCATTCGATGTTGGGCAGATAGTATTGGTGGACTGGCATGTATCAGCAGGTCGGCACGTATGTTTTTTGGTGTGAAGTATGTGATCGGGTTAGATCCACCTTCAACACCTTATGACGCCAGTTGCAACTTTTTCTCATTATGTGGCTAGGATGCCAGTGGTCTTTGGACTTTGCTAGTCCACTTGTCGTGACTCTACGCGGAGCCAAGTATGTCTTGGTGATGGTGGAGCATTTCAGCAAGTGGATTGAGCTTGTGGCTCCTCCACATGAATCTTTAGAGTTGGCGGCCATGGCATTCCTCAACCAAGTGTTGGCTCATTTTGGAGTCCTAGCTGAGGTTTTGACTGACTAGATGCATGAGTTCTTAGGGGCTTTCAAAGCTATCTGTACCTAGGCTTTGATTGACCATTGTACAACTTCTCGAGATCACCTAGAAGCAGATGGTTTGGTGGAGCGTGTGGTTCAGACGGTGAAGTGGGGCGTACGGAAGTATGGATTACTTCATGGTGGCCACCGTGATTGGGATCTGATAATACCATGGATTACCATGAGGTACCGGTTTAGCCGACAGGCTTCATTGGATGCTTTCAGTCCATATCAATTGTTGTACATGCGGAAGCCAATTTTACCGAGTTTCATTTGGAAAAAGTTGGCTCCCGTTGTAGATTTGGACAATCTGGAGGTATGAGCCCATTGTCTACAGGATCGAGCGGAGTTCTTCAAGCGGGCTATGCCCATGGCCATGGAGAACTTGTCCAAAGCTCAACACCATGAGACTTTACGGTACGCTTTTATTCGTGGCGGTGTCTACCGACCTCAGCTACGACGTTTCCCCACGGAGGATTACATTTATCTGTGGTGTGAGGCGCCGACAACATTGGACGTTAAGACTAGGTGCACCATTTTTTGCGTGCGGGATGTGTTGCCCAGTGGCATCTTATTGTTGTAAGGCAAGGATGGCCAGTTGTTTGGAGAGCACTCTAAGAATTGTGCTCCCTGTCATTTATCCATGGATGACTCCATTCATCCGGAGTTGGTTGTTGTGCGGGATTGCCTTCCGTGTTTTGTATGTGGTGAAAAGAAGGGCGTGACCACCATGTTGATTTTGTGACCATTGCTAGAGTGGTTGGCATATGGCTTGCTTAACATTGCCTCTTTCTACCCTACCATCCGGGAATTGGACTTGCCCTCGTTGTCGGAGATCTTCGAGCCATGTTTCACCCGATGAAACGGCTTGAATTCCTTGTGGACTTGTCACTGTGTCGTGGGTTGCCATCCACTTGGACTTCTTGGTTTCGATTCAAGGACAGGCAACGTGGAGATTGACCAAGGAATTCGCAACAAAATTTCCTAAGGTGCCTAAGATGGGGCTCACATTGCACTCAGTCTACCCTCTCTTTGTTACTTCTACATATGCCTATTGATTTGGCAAAGGGCGATATCTTCGATTGGATGCATACAGTTGTTGCAGCAACATCACCATGGCGTTCTTGTTAGTGTTGTTTGATGTTAGCTGGATAGAGGGTCTCTTTATGTACTAGAGGGGAGCACTTAAGGGTGTACTACGTATACTTGTTTAAGTGTTTATTTTTCGTTTATTTGATGTTGGTTAGGACTCTCAATCTATTGTGGTTATTGATCTTTCTTTACACGATAGCTGTCACGGAACATGGCGTCAAGGGCCACTCTGTATCGTAGTGTTTTAGCGTAACTTAGTTTCTTACTAATCTACAGGTTTTGGGACGTATGGCGGTGCACCACATTCATCCGTGGATGTTTTCCATCCACTTAGGATTGTGTGTGTGTGCGTATAGCGCCGCATACATCCTTGAATTGACGTCTTGGTCAAGTCAAGCTTTGTGAGTGAGTTCGAGAGTGTTTAGTGATTACCTTTGCTTGTAAGTGATTGTTTATCATTAGTAAAGGCTCTGCATTATGTAATACTACTTGCACTCGTTGATTCTCCCTTTGTAGAGTGCGAGAGGCTTGACTACCCTAGTTATTTATTAGTTATTCCTTGGGGGTGTACTACGTATACTTGTTTTACTGTATGTTTTTCGTTTACTTGATGTCGGTTAGGACTCTCGATTTGTTGTGGTTATGGATCTTTTTTACATGACAATTCTATTTTGACCCCACTTTAGGAAATCATTGTAGCTTGTCAATGCTTGCATTGATATTGGTGGCCCGATCTTGGTAGATGCTCATATTGCCCAGCCTCTGAGTCACAATTTAAATTTTTAACAAAGTTGCCATATAGCACTTGCTACACAGGTTAACGTGCCCACACGACTCCAAAATGGAGTTTGGCCTTGAAGGGTTAATGGCTATGAGCATTAGAAGAGGAGAACCACAAGATAAAGAGGAAAATTGGATGAAGAAGTATCAAATTCCTTTTAGAAATGCCAAACCAAATATTTTAGATAAATAATCAACTTGATTCTTGTTACATTGAACGTGTGAGGTGGAAATCAACCTCTTCCTTTCTAAAATCGGATGATGCCAAATTTAATTTACAGTGATCATTCTATCTAATATCAAGATACAAGTAAGATTATTTAATAAATTGCCAAGAAAAAAAAAAAACACCTTGGCATGATAAGATGTAATCAAATTTCAAAAGTATGAAAATGCCAAAAAAAATTGATGAAGCCAATATTCATGTGTGGATACTCTATCTAAAACATGGATGAATGTAAGCTTCCACTGTAAGCATCAATTAAATTATATTTCCATTTATAATAAAATATAAAACCTATTCTTGACTCATACTGCCATACTCAAGGGTCAAATTTGACATTCTGGTGTTGGATATTTTATCAAGTCTGTAAAGAGATATCATAAAATAGAAAAATCTTGTAAACTTTAGAAAAAAATCTACTTTTTGTCCAAAATACAAAAGGTTATTCTTATAATTACATAAATTTGAAAATATTTTTTAAAAATAAAAACATCCAGACGGAATGACATGTAGAAAGCAAGGCATGGATAAGTTGTGGTGCCTGTGGGACCTCAGTATCGCTCTCACCATGACTGAGTTTACACAGACCTCCAGCTTACATACATTATTGCAGTGATGCATCATGATCATCCACGCAAAGTAGTAGTAATGTTAGCTGTTCTTGTTGCTACAGACAGAGAAGACATCACTTCAATGGGCCTGCTTTTGTACTGTGTGTCATGACCCACTTGCATGCCTAGCAAACCTGATTTTTCTGTGGAATTATTGTAGTTTACCCATCTTAACCCCTAAGGTACCGTGACAGTTTTACACCAAAAACACTTCAAACTAAATGGATTCTAGTGCAACGAATAAAGAAGGTAACAAAAACTTCTATTTTTAGTTTTGACCGTAGGATCTCAATAAAGGCTTATTAAGTAATACATGTTCAAAATTTCATAAACTTTGACCGCACGGATTAAAAGATTATAGTGTTTGAAGTCAAGCAAATGGTTCATTTTCTTCCCTGCGTTTAGTGGATCAGCAGACTTTGACTTCATTTGGTGTCAAAAAATTTCACTACAAAAGGTCTAAATCTATTACCATCTTATTAAGCATGATGTTAGCTCCTCACACACCAATTTTTAGAGGTAGAGACTGGGTGTAGCATATTCAAAACAAGTGTGCAAGGAGTGGAGGCTCGAAATTTGTTAATTCACACTTTTTTTTTTTGGAACTTGATATGTTTTCGATTGATAATCCGAATGGTTAATATGAAGTTTTACATTACGTATTGATGTGGAAAAAATAAAAAGTGAAAAATATGAAGATCTCTAGGTTTTATGTGGAAAAGAAGAAGTTTTTTTGGTACCTTGCCCGACAATGAGTGACAATGTGTGAAAATGTTTGACTTGGGTTGGTATGCTATTTTTCACTAAAGACAAGAACTTTTTTTTTGACGATATGAAGGGAAATAATATTACTTGCGAGTACTGAAAATCTCACTTTCAATAGAGTGTCCTATCAAAAGTTTTTGGAGGTGCCCGAGGTGCCCGCCCTCCCCATTTAAAATTCAAAACCCTATAACTTTTTCATCAAATGTCCAATTTAGGAAAAAATTGTTTTCCCACTAAGGTCTTGGTAATGCCTTTCTGTAGTAAAAATTTCAAAGAGGAATGTTGGAAATTGACACCACAGGAACCAAACCAAACTTTCAAAAAGCCCATTTTTGACACTTGGATCTTTAGGGGTTAATCAATTAACCCCTAAAGACCCAAGAGTCACCCAAGGAAACTCTTGAAGGTTTGGGCAAATTCCTATGATGTCAATTTATACCATTATTATTTGACTTTTTTGTAGTAGATGGACATTACTAAAAGTTTTGTGTGAGTACATTTTTTCTTTCCAAATCCGAACTTCAATGGAAAAAGTTATAGGGTTCTGAATTTCAAATGGCGATTGCGGGCACGCCGGGCAACTCCAAAAACTTTTGCTAGAACATTCCATCAAATGTGAGATTTTCAATACTTGCAAGTAATATTATTTCCTTTCATATTGTCAAAAACAAATTCTTGTCTTTGGTGAAAAATAGCACATTTATCCAAGTCAAACATTTTCACACATTGTCAGGCAAGGTACCAAAAAAACTTCTTCTTTTCCACATAAAACTTAGAGATCTTCACATTTTTTACATTTTATTTTTTCTACTACAAGATGTGGTGTAAACCTTTTTATTCACCGTTTGGATTCTCATTCCATAACATATTTAGTTCACAAAGAAGTATAATGTGAATTTGCAATTTTTGAACCTCTACTCCCTGCACAATTGTTTTGAATATGTTGCACCCCTTCTCTACCTCAAAAAATGGTGAACAAGGAACTAACATTATAATTAACATGATGATATTTAATTTAGACCTTGTGTTGTGCAAAAATTTGACACCAAGTGAAGTCAAAGTCTGTTGATCCACTCAAAGGAGGGAAGAAAATGAACCATTTTCTCTACTTCAAACACTACAATCTTTCAATTTGTGCGGTCAAAGTTTATGAAATTTTGTGAGTATGTTATTTAATAAGCCTTGATTGGGATCCTAAGGTCAAATGAAGAAATAAATTCTTTTTTCTCCTCCTTACTCATTGCACCAGAAGGAGCAATTTTGAAGTGTTTTTGGTGTGAAAATGCGTTGGGTCTTTAGAGGTTAAGATGCACGTATCTTTCGTAAGAGTGGTTTGATTGGCTGGAAAGTTGTCATGGTTGCATCATGCATGCAACATTGGGAATAAAATAAATTTGGATCTTTTTGGGGTGATTTAACCCCAAAAGGACCAAGTGTTCCTTTGGAGACAAATCATTTCACTTTGACTATGATTATCGTTCAATCCATACAATCAAAATTCACAAATGTTTTACCACATCATCTCATATATGTTTAGAAGAAGATCCTATGGTTACATTCTCAAAAAGCTCATCTTGGCAATATTTAATCAATATCCCGAAAAACCCTTAATGGACAAAACTCTATGAGCGTTAAAGAGGGTATGATTTTCTGGAAATTTTACGAAAAAATTATTCACAAACAATGGTTGTTTTAAGACAGTAGGGGCTTATGTTGGTTAAGCTATGCTATCAGCTATTTCTAAGAATTTATATACAGGCAATTAAAATGCTCTTCTTTAACGTTGTCCAAAAACCAGGTTTGAAGGAGTCAAAGATTTTGCACCTTATTGGCAAGTTCCAAGAAAATAAATCTTTGTCCACATTTGTAGATATAAAGGTCGAGAAGAAAACTTGTTTGTTTGCACTTTTGCACTAATAAGCCTTTTGATTTTGAAAAAACTTTGCAACCCGATTGTGGACAGATATCACATTGAAGACTATATTTTGAGGGATATTTTATTCATGGATAGAAATTAAAAAATGAACTTTAGTCTTTGGGGGAAATTAATGTAAACATAATAATTCTTTGTTCTCTCCATGATGTCATGTTGACATAGAATTGGTGAATGAGATTATAATGATGCCATACACAAGTAGAAAAGGTGTTCACCACCCCCATAAAAAAAAAACATCTAGAAATGTCTTATCAAACTAAAGAAATAATATTATGGATGTAAATGAACATTCCTTGGTGGTCCCTTTTGGTGTAGGTGGACATTCTTTATACTAATGATGTTTTAGTAATGATTGTTATAATTGTCATTTTGAAAGTCATTTTGAAGTCATTTTCACGGTCATCATAAAAAAAAAAATGGAAATAAAAACATTAGTATTATTTAATTATTTTTGGGGTTCTTCCTTTTGATTTGGGGATCACAATAACCAAAGGGGTGGAGAATGAAGTTTGTGTGGGCAATCGTGTTGACCCTTGAACGTTACAAAAGTCTGGGAAGATTGGAAAAAGGTCCAGGATATATATCAATATGAATGTGTTTATAAAATGAAAGTTGAGATGGTCAATGGGGAGAAAGGGATGGTGGTTGGGAATGGTTGGTGGAGAGGGTGGGAAGCAACAAGGCATCATGGTTGCATTCTTCCTATCTTTGCAGATGATCCATTCTTGTGTGCATTGCACACCAAATTTGGCTGAGAGCTCGGTTTCTATGATGCTCAGACTCTTCAAATTTGAGGCAGAAAATGTTACTAAACCCTGGAACGTCAGAGTTTATGACTGTGGCATCAATCTAATTTCCATTCTTCTTTTTTATTTCATTTTTCAGGGATGACATCACATGTCTTGTATATGTCACAAAAATCACAAGTTTTTTTGAATCATTGTGATTTTCTGAAAAAAATTGAAGAAAATTCATATCAAGTGATCAGTATATTTTAATATTCTAAAACTTCACCAAAGGTGCACATTATAGTACCAAAAATATGTGGTGCAAATGAAACTTCCATGTTAGCTAAAATTAGAAAAGTACTAACCATAACTATAGGCCCAAAGTTCAAATTGCAATAGCTTATTCGATTTTGTGAGTTTTATGAATTTTCAAATGGAATAAAAATAGACTTTGAAAGCTTCATATCATTAGATGAACTCAAATCTGTAAAATATCATTTCAATGGCTATAACTCAAAATTTTAGCAAAAGCTAGAAGTTTCTAAATGACTACATTGAGATCTATGTCACAAACATTTTTGTTTCTTAGAAATAACATGATTACCTCAATGAGGTATGTTCCGTCATCATTTAATGCTTACACATTCAATGAACTCTTCAAGAAAGAATTGGATGAAAAATAGTAATTCTTCATCTAGTATCATGCATTCAAAGTCATCCAAGAAGCAACATTTGGCTCCATGGACATTTCAAGGTTAAGGCCTAACGTCCATTTTTGGGTCGTTTGGGCATGTTTACCCATGTGCCAAGGGCTACATGCCACCTTTGTGGAAAATGTGAACTGTGACTTAGAGGCGGAGCAAGATGAGCATCAATTGGGATTGGCGCCACCAAAATTGATGCAAGCGTTGGCAAGCTACAGTGTTAACTGTGAAGCGGGGTCGCAATGAAATGTATCCACTGGGTAGATGATGTTTTGCATAATCTATTACTCTTGTAGATTTTCATCAGCCTTCAAGGCTTAAGTTGGTAGTAGGGCAATGAAGAGGTTGCAATCCATGGAGGAAATCTAGGAAGGTATGAAAGTGGACGGTATTGTAAAAGTGGGGGGTAATAGGCCGACGTACCTTACTAAGACAAATCAAAGCAATTTTGGTCTTCAAGCAAATGTGAATCAAGGCTTTGTTGATAGCTCATGTACTTAACTCCTAAATGTCCATATCAAAAATAGAAACATCCATATCAAGCCTCAATAACCAATTATTGAAAGTGCTTAAAAACTTCAATTACCTCCACATATAAACTGCAATTAGATAAATAATTTTCAAAAAATGAATGGATGAAATAGAGATGTCAACAAGAAAACTAGCATGAAACTAGCATTTTGTTGATGGTCCATTATGTGGATGTTTGGGCATACAGGCTTGACCTTAAGAGCTCAAACACCAAGGTTTTTATGGTGCTCTGTTGAACAAAGAGATTGGCTTGTTTGTTACACACTGTTATACTACTCTTTATGACTTTGAAAACATAGGCTTGGCCAATCATTGATCAATTAATCCCTAAAGGATCAAGTGTATTTGAAGGGTACAAATTGATTTTGGGCAGGTTTCTAAAAATATATTTTTGAAGACAACTTCTTGAAATTTTTAGTGAAAATAGAAATACAGGTTATCTTTGCAAGGATTTTGTTTTTGGACTTATTTGGAAAAAATTATAGTGCTTCATACATGAAAAACACGCAATTAAGCAATTATGCACTTGGCCTTTTAAAAGTGCACTTAGTGGCAACGGCGGCCAATGCGTTGGATCAAATTAAGTTTTGTTTGATTTCTTGTTTTTTTATTAAAAAAATAGGATCTGAGAACAATTTTCAATATAACCAAAAATGTTAATTCAATAAGTTTTTTTTGGCATTTTTGACAAATTTGACATGGAACTTGGTTAGAATTTGATAAATATTTGTTTCATACTCACTAGTATGTTTTTGGAAAGAAGCTTGTCAAGTAACTATACAAAATACGCAATTATGTAAACTAAAACATTTCGCAATGAATGGCAATTGATTTGAGTATATTACACATGGAACATGATACATAAGAAGAAGAAAATCAACATATTGCATATATTCTTGTACTTGATGATGTAATCAAACAATGGGAAAAACCTCTCGGATTTATTGGTCAATTGTTACCAAATGCCTTACATAACCTTTGTGGTAGACTACTCTTGCATATACCCTACATGTCAATCGCCATACACCATACACTCATTGTAGTATCCTCCTTTACTACATATCATTCAAGGCTGCTTACAACCGCTCATCGTCAATTGCTTCGGTTTGTGCATTGCAATATATTCTAGTATGTGAGCCTTAGCCGACTGAAAACTCCGAATCTTGCTTTCAACTTGCGATCCGAATATATTTTGCTTTCTCCTCCGGAAAGCGCCAACCACTGTTCTTTCACATTTGCCTATCTACGAAAAGATGCATGCCTCTTTCTCTACCCAACTATGGCTCTCACACGTGGGCTCCCAGACTGCATCCATGCAATTTGCATATCGTTGTGCACTGGACCTTGTTCTGTCAAAATTTTCTCTTTGCATGATGGGCCAATACCATCAAACCTTCATCTTATGACTCCTTTGATTTTTCCCATCTTCAATCACCTTCCCTACATAGAATGGTATATCACCTTCAACCTCAGCTCTATCAACACTTAGGGCTACAAATTGTCCACAATTAATATTTGATTGTGGATTGAATGGTGGAAACGGGTCGTGATTAACTTCATCCCATGCTCCTTGTTTGATGCATTCTTGAACATGGTTGCGTTCCGTTCGTTGCGCCCTACACACTGCTTGATTCGATGGTCTTCCTCTACGCGGACCAAAATATCCTCGAGAGTCTGCATTTGGAAGTAGAGCCACAATTTGGTCCACGACGGTTACTTCGCGATTTTCGTCGCCAGAGACGTTGACTTCATCCAATGAAACACGTTCCGCAGATGCGGTATTGGACACATCTGAAGGCCAAAATGGTAAAGAATGATGCTCGTTGCTACGGTCTTTGTGTGGAAATTTGGCTAAATACAGTTTCAATTTCTCGGCCTCCACTTTAGCATCACGGTTCCTTTCCACTTGTTGCAATCTTTCAATGCACCTTTGTTTATAGGCAATGAAGTCATCCAACGCTTTTAGCTCCCGTTCGTCCGCTGCAAACACATTTGCGAACGCTGGTCGCTCATCTCTACTTGGCAGCGACCTCAAAGTCTTTGTCCCTATCTCCGATCCCCAAGCACCATTGCAGTAATGTTTGTGTTGCACTCGAACCTCGTAGGTCCCATTTCTATCATCTATATAGAATCGCATGTGGTATGGAAATGTTATGCCAACCAATGAATCCGGACCTGTTAGTAGGTGGGGTGTTATGAACTGTTTCCAATCCCACACATTCTCTAACAGCCGTGCAGTGACAAATGCCTCCGTAGGAGACGTTCCCCATTCTATAAGGTTAAACATTTCTTTTAAGGATTCCACGTTCGATCTCTTCAAAGTACTTGATATACAACTGAAGCGTTGATCAATATCTTCATGTGTATGGCCCACTATAAGGAAAGAGAGTTCTACCTCTTGAAAAAATCCCAATCCCACCAAAGATGCGCATAAAGCAAATATATAGATGTTTTTATTCTCACGGGTGCAATTATCTACTTGGATGCACAACGTTGGTGGCAAAAATCCCTTCCTCCACAACACGTCTCCAATCACATACAACAATGTGCTCACGACCTGGTTGCTGTCATGTTTGTGGTGCTCAAGCTCCAAACCATACGTCACAATACAAACTGATTCCATATACTAGAGCCCCGCATAGATGGGTCTTCACAAACCGGTGTTCAATGTTCTTTACGGTTTGACGCATTCTTGGTACCATGGTTGTGTTTTGGTCCATGCCATCCACAATGATGCACATGTACAACTCAGGGTGGATATAACACGACCTCTTGAATATCCAATAATGCCTACGTTCCTCCATCTAGATGCATAGATGCAACATAAACAATTCTTTGATCCTAATCCTTGCATCGGCATTGGTTGTTCCCTCCATAGCACATTTATATTCCCAACAATGATAACACTTTGAGAACCTTGAGAATGGTGGAACCTGGACATGGAGATATCTCAAACGCCACATCCTATCGAACGAGCTAATTGAAATGGTTTTTCCATTGCATATTCTCTTCACATCTTCATTCACGTAATTGAATACATCAAATTTTATTGTATTCATTGGGAGAATAAGAGGCACCACTGTGTTGTCATCCTTACGGCACATAGAACGATGAGGTTGAGGACATCCAGCTTCTTTCACAAATGATTTGAAGCAAGCCTCTGCAACAGACATTCTAGTGCTCTCTCTAATCGGATTCGATAGTGTGTTACCGTGGATTGCAGTCACTCTACCGTATATTAAACAATCTTTCTTCAACTCCTTGAAACGCCGTTGCGAATAACCAATCCCAAGAGCGTAGCAAACATTGCAAACAGGCCTGCCATCTAACTTCATCTCAAATTTATCCCGACGAAATCGTTCCGTTCGTGTATAAAAAGAAACCAACATTTGTCTTATCCATGTACTTTGGATTGAATACTCTGGTGCCCAAGCATTATATCGCATGTCTAAAATATGCCTAGCTGGAATGTCCCTCAAACAATTTTTCCTGCATCCTCCATGTACTATTGCCCTTTCCACGCTTGCCAAATATACCTTACTTGCTGCAGTTCATGTCACATTTGACTCGCTTCAAACTATCCTTCTTCTATTCTGCATAGAATAAGGTCGGCGCGCTGTTCTAACGTGAGCAAATTCCTTCGCATGGGGCAAATCTTGAATGTTAGAGGGGGTATATTGAGAAAATGGTGAACTCTCATCAACGGGGTTTGAAGCTTGGCTACTCCACAGAGATCTTTCATTCAATTCTGGGGTGATAGATCGCCCTTGAACATCAAATCTTGGGGCCATTGTCCGTGTAGGTGAAATATGAGATCTATCTTCAGTATGGGCATTTTGAAAATTAGGTGTTGTGGCCAAGTCACGAAGCAATGACCGGTTCCAACGCATGATCAGGTCCATACATGAACCAAGCCGTTCTCCCACAACTTCTCTTGTCCAATGTAATGCATCGTTAACCCGAATTATACGCACTGCCACCTCAGATGGAAACATTCTACATCCATGCAATACCATTCCACTTTCAAAGGCATGCTCCCATTTTGCCAAACCCACGACAATGCCTATTTTGGAGAGCAATTCTACAGTCCTTCCCGCTTCAAAATCACCTATCCCAACCGATCTCTCTTGAATTTGGCGCGCTCGTACTGCTCGTATCAACCGAGCCCCCACTGAACTATTCGGAAGGATATTTGATCTGCGAATGTTTGGAGGTTCTAAAGGAATCTGGGATGTTCCACTTTCCATCGATACTATTTGACAAATATAGATACGATAGTAGAAAAATTGTCAAAATATATATTTTTTTTTCCAATTCAAAAGCATCATTCATCCAATAGACTACTCAGTGATAGACATATACTTACTCTCTCACATATAATGATTGATCATTTATAAGATTCACAAGCAGAGCTAATTGGACAAAATTGCAATTTCAAGTGATCCAATGTAAAGCACAATACATATGATACATCCAAAAAGCCATCATATTGGTATAAGAAGGTATTCTTGACCTGGATTTTAATTGTGAGTATGAGAGGGCGTGGTATCGGGGTTCAACGCCGCTTTTTATGACGATATCACCAATCAGTCTTCTTTGCCAAAACTTATGCTCTTCTTTTCGTTCCAAAATCATTACGACCTGACTATAACAAACACATTAGTGTCATTATATAACACATGATGAAAACAACTTAAAATCTTTGTGTATCAACTCCTAAAATTCATTTACAATTTTACATTAAATATAGGTACTAATTGTTGATCCTACTCCAAAGTATAAATTAGAAGTCAACAACATTTATTTGATGTCCTAATTATTACATCCCAACAATGATCCATTGATCAATATAATTATCAAAAGGACATAAATGTTGGCCGTACAGCTTAAAAGATTATAAGGTTTGAAGTTGAGGAAAAGATTCATTCTCATCCCTACTTTAAAGGTATAGGATCGAATTTGACTTCACTTATAACCAAGTTTAAGAGGTAGAAAATAAAAGCGTATTACAAGAAAAATGTGCAATGAATACGGATTCATTATTTGCTACACCGTGGTATATTACTTTGAAAATGTTAATATGTTCTAGAATGACAATTATAACCGTTAAGAAGAAATTTATCAATAATAGATATCAAAAACAGTAGAAGGGAATGCTTTGAAGATTTATAAGCTTTTTTTACTATAGAAGGTATGGAAAATCTTAATGGCAATAGAGAGTAATAGCAAAAGTTGTAAGTTCCAATATTAGGTATGAACTAACTTTCAAACCATCAACCCAAATACAATAATTTAAATACCTCCAAAAAGTTGTTATGAAGGACATTTTCATATTAAAATTTCAATGAACGTAAGTATCCTCAAGGAACAAACCCCTAAATTTCCAAGCCTTTGTCCATCAAGAAACACCCCAAAACTACCACAACTAAAAAGTGGCAAAGCATCTAATTTTGATGTCTAATTGAAAACAAATGAAAAATTACCAATTCACGTTTTACCTTTTTTTTAACACAAATATGGAATACTTTGATAATCCAAACGGTTGATACTAAGGTTTTCACCACATATTGTGGTAAAAAAAATAATAGCAAAGACTTTGAAGATCTCTAGTTTTTATGTAGAAAACATGTTTTTTTCCCCCTTCCTCAAAATGTCTAAAAATGTTTGACTTGGGTTAAAATGTACTTTTTACACTAAACAATTTTTTTTTTGGTAAGAAAAAAGACGGTAATATTTATATGTATAAAAGTAGATTGTTTAACCATAAAATAATATTCTTTATATGTATAATAGTAGAGTGTTTGACCACAAGGTAATATTCTTAAAAGAAGGTAATATTTGGTATATGTGTAAAAGTAGAGTAGTTAACCACAAAGTTTAGAAATCCATATAAGGCAGCCATTTCATAATAGTGAGTCTCTTTTTTACAATCATACAAAGGTGAGCTCCACATATCATGTTTTTAGATGTTTTTAGATGGTCAAGATTTCTACTTCATCCTATCATGTTGTTCACTGGTTTTTATGTGATTGCAGGTTCAAAGCGGAAAGTAGCACGTCCTTTCTAAACTACTCAGGTGCACAACCATTCCAAACTACTTATAATTTAATTTTGTTTGCGTTTTATCCTGTGAACTTCAGTTTAGGGTTTAAGGTTGGGTCATTACTTAATTGGAAAACATGAGACACTTCATCTGAAAACTCTAATTATCTAAACTTTGTCGGCAATCTGGAAACCCTAATTTTTGGATCCCTAATTTCGGCGGCGCCACCATTTTCATGGCTGGACTTCTCACCTCAGGGGGGGTGCGTACGCGGGGGTGTCCTTAGCTTTCGACTAGTGTGTCTTAGGTTTTCACCTAGGGTGTCTTAGGGCTTCTCCTAGGGTGTTTTAGGGTTTTAGCTAAAAAACAAGGTACGAGTGTACAACCTCTGAGTGAGTGAGTAACGCTCCAAGCCGCGTGAACAACCTGCGAGTAGATGAGTGAACAATGTGCAAAAAACCTACAAGCTACATCACCAACTTGCAAATGTCCTAACTAATCTACTGGTCCTCTCTCCTCACTTCACCATCATCTCTTTCCTTCTCTCTCCTCCATGTGTTGTGCGTGTAGATGTCAATAGTATGAAAGTAGCTAGGGTCAGAGCGGCGTAGTGGAATTCGGAGCGGCGTTAGCAGTGTGGGCGGGCTCAACTCTCTTACGGCCCGTGCGTACGTAGGGGGCTCTTAATCGTGCCATTGCTCCTGGTTGATACCCCTTCCAGAGTTCGTTGATACCCATTATTTAGTCATATATCCAGTCATACCCTGATCTAGTCGTATACCCGGTCAAACCTTGTATTGTTGTAAGGGTAGTAAAAAAAAAAAATTTAAAAAGAAAAAAAAAAGGAGATTTTTTTCCATAGATTTGGACGAAACTGAAATGCCTATAAGTAATTTTCAACAATTCAAAACAAGTTAAATTTTTTTTCCCTTGTAGATTGAATCTGAAGGTATCATCCCAATTTTTTTCGGATTTTAAAAAAAAAATCTCTTTTTTCTAAAAATCCTCAAAGGTCGCTGAAATCACCATAGTGAAGATTTGCAGAATTTCTTCCAATTTCGTCAATTCTAGCTCCAGCTCTAAATCTGTTAATGACTGAATTTCAGTCATTAACATGATATTTTGTGATTTTGAGTCCAAATAATGAAATGAAGTTTATGAAGCCTACTTTCCATTCCAATTTGAAAATATGAAAATTTTGAAAAAAATTTAAAAAAATCTGTAAAAAATCTATAAAAAAATCCAGGCATATTTTTGTGGTTTATATGCTGAAATTAGCCAAGTCCGTAATTCTTTAATTACATATTAATTTCAGATTTAGAGCGGAAGCCACTTTTTGGCATTTCATCCGCAAGTTTTCATCCACTATTTTTCATCCCTTTATTGGCATTTCATTCGTTGATTTTTTGCCTTTTCATCCATTGTATTTTTGCCTTTTCATCCGCTATATTTTTGCCTCCTCATCCGTTGTTTTTACGCATTTCATCCGTTGTGATTTTCCATCCGCTGTGATTCGTCATCCTCTATTTTCATCCGTGCTACGATTTTCATCTTTTATGGATGAAACTGTAATTTGAGCAGATTCACTTAATAGTGAGTTTATAACTTCCCAAATAATAATTTTTTTGGAATTTCGACTTTGGATTTGAACTTCTTAGGTGTATTTTCATATGGTAGGAAAGAATAAAAATGGGACTAATGATTTTAAAAATTGACATTTTGTAGAGTCATAAAAATTAGGGGTTTACCTTTACAAATCAAGGAAGCCACATTTGAGTTGTAACATGATGCTTTTGTGTATTTTTCTAAGAAGGTGTAAGCATTGATGTATATGAACATACACCATATTGACAATTGTATATGTATTGTGATTATGATCAGGTTTCTTGTATGTGACATCATAGCACCACCACTTCCAATCGAAAGGCGCTGGGAGGAGTATGGTTGGTGGATTGCAATAGACGTGGTGTCGAAGCCAGTATTGTGACTCACGGAACATCCATTTCAAATAGGGATGCGCACATCAACATTGGGGAAGCCCTTCGCTGAACTTCGAGCAATTAATCTTCGACCAGACGATATGGTCTATGCAGTTTGCGTCCCGGGGGTTGGCCAAACGGCTTCAAAGACTTCTCTTTCAAAGCAGTTGCTTCTAGCACCTGTTCCTACAGATCTCCTTCAAAATTCAAGGCAGGTGAATAACATAACCTCTTTATAGACGTTTTGGCTCAGCACGGATCTTGCGGTGCGCACTGCTAGGCATGAGCATGTGTTGGCATATTTGGCGTTATCTGAAGAGGATGAGGCATGCGCTAGAAGATTTATGAATGCTCATACCATGTATGAGGCATTACGGCGGACGGAGCCAGAGCGTGCAAGTGTTGAGCGTGCAAGTCTACCAGCGGATCCAGAGGAGACCGAGCCCATTTATCGCGCGTTAGCAAGGCCGACACAGTTGGATTGGCGGTCGTCCACTGAACTGCCACCATCACGTGTTCGTGCACCAACAAGTGGTCGTCCATCTAAGCGGCCACGACGTGAAGAAGACAACATAGCTCCAGATTCTCATGGACGGCCGTCGCGTGGCCGTTCGGAGACATCGCGTGGCCGCTCAGAGACATCGCGTAGCAGGGCATCGACGTCGCGGGAAAGGACATCGCCATTGCGTGGCAGGGGCCGTGAATAAATAGCTGGACAAGCCGAAACTCATCGTAGATCCTCAACATCTACAGCGGGTGTCTCTGTGAGTTTGTCAGCCATGGATGACGACTTGCACAACTTTTATGATCAGTCATTGGGAGATTCGGAGGAGGCAAACATTCCAGCAACCGTTTGAACTTCTAGGCATTTGAAAGCGCGAGTACCTACAAAGGAGGAAGTTGCGAGAGGTTCTATGTGGGGCGACATTGTGTTGAAGGTGCACATTGACCGCATCGTCGAAGTGGTGAATCTGGAGACAAACCATCGGATAATGTCACAGAAGAGGAAATTAGAAGTGTATCACTTCTTACGAGATCCCCAGAACAGGACCAGAGTGAGTAAATTGGTACTTTGTCCAATCCGGTACCTCGTGGATATCACTACCCACTCTGGCATGGTTGAGCGTGAGGGAGTGGATTTCCCGGTTATTGGAGCAACACGAGAGTTTGAACGGATGTTCTTAAGCCATGCGGGTGCTTCTATACACGGTACTGCGGGCTCTCAACTATCTTGGCTTCAAGAGCGTATCATTTGGAAGCCTGTGGATGGGCAACACGTCGTAGCTGCTTGCAAGTATGCGAAGGAGCAGTGCATGAGCGGCAACATCCCTCTGTCTAAGTATCAGAAGACATTTGAGGAGCGGGAGACTACCTTTGTTGTGTACGATGATCAACGACTTTACATTAACAAGTCAGTATAGGTCAATAATGCGGAGTGGCAAAGAAAACAACTTTCCACCATGAATGAGGATTTGGTGAAGCTCCGATAGATATGGGATCTGTATGGTAAGCCTGATAGCTCGGTCTGGGCGGACGATGAACGCAGGGCTATCGTACTAGTGAGCGCAGCAAGTGCCCTGCGGAAACTGCCTCACAAAGATGACAACAAGATTACAATGTCCACACTGGCAAAGATCATGGAGGATCTAACCAAGCATGCTTCGAATTCCAGCAATGAGTGCTTTGAAGCTGCCTTTCAAGTCAGCAAGGACTACGAAAACGGCTTCCTCTTTCACAACAAGGATGAGGAGAAGAGGTGTAGAAGAGATTTTTGTCTTGCAAAGAAAAAAACAATCCAAGACAATTCCCTAGTGGGGGATCTAGGAGAGGCTAAATCAATCTATCGTTAAACAACTAAGGTTATATGTTAGATAGGAATGTCGTTTATGTTACAACTTGCTTAAGATAGCGTATAATCCATTATTGGTGTTTTAATTATCCCTTGTGCTTTTTCCGTGAGTGCACACTACAGTCTTACAGTCAATTAGTATTCAAGCATACAATTGTGGTTAGGTAGGTTCTTTCATCTAATAGGACACAAATAGTCTTGACACGTGGTTTTGTGTGTGATACAATTTGTCTTGCACAATTTATCTTTAATCCTAATTACTAGGTTCCTTAATTATTATGTTCACATTTATCTTATCTACTCTACTTTGCCATGGATTTCAGAGATAAGTTTCTATCCTGACTTCCCACTTGCGCTCCTCTGGTCAGCCTCCAAAGTTAGTCATTCCAGCTTGCCTGCCAAAGCATCCACTCCTGAAGGCACTAGTCAACCATAAAATCTTATCTCTTTCATAATGGTCACTCTGATTATATCTATAATCTATAAATCCTTTGACTAACTCTTCATTATGGCAAATGGTCTTGTTTTATGTCTCTACTCATTGGACATAATTATATAGATAATTATTTATCTTGATTTAATCTGACTTGATGTGCACTCAGCCAAACTTCAAAAGGAAATTCTCTCCCAACTCATGACAACATAGTCACTCTACAACTTCTCCACACTATCCGGGCCCACTCATGGCTCCATAATCTTAACCTTCAATGGTTAACTATATTATCCCTCACATACCTTTACTATTTGTCATGTTTTCTCTCACATGATCTTTTAATGCTTCTCTTCATACTACAATGACATAATTATTAATTGAGAAAATTACTATGGTTTGCTGTGTATTACGCTCAAGGGTGATCAATCCTTATCTCACTCATAGACATAAATTCTCTCAACAATGTATATGTATAAATTAGTATGACATAACCTCACATGCACTATTTATATCAACTTCTCTGATTTCTCTTAGTGGATTAAAGTTTTACATTACCAAAGCCATACAAGACTATTGGTCGCTTCAACACTATACTTTTACCATTCTTTGTTTACATTGATTTGACAACAGTGATTATTGATAGAATATTTCCCCAAAATTGTCCAATAATATGCTGAAATATGACAATGGATTTTATTTAATTGTGTCATTCAACAAATTGCCTTTATCATGCTCACTTCCATCTTAATTGTTTGCGAGTAATTATGGAAGTTTATTATGAATTTCTTGTCACTGTGACAATTCGTCTTCCGAGGGATGACGCTTTAGAATATTTGTCTGATTACATGTCTCGTTCTTTGTGCAACACTCAGCACAATTGAATCATACTGTAGAATGATTTTTCACCACTCTAATAAAACACCCAAGTGTACCCACACCTCATAGGATTCGTTACGAGGATGATCATATGCCTAGTTTTAAGTAATTGGAGATTAATTATGTCGTTAAAGCTATCTTTTTGGTTAATTCTTGAGGTTATCTATCTATTTTTAGGAAATTAGGGCTGTTAGCATCACTCTTAAAGGATCCACAAACAAAGTCTAAATCCCAAGGATCTCTCGTGCCTTAAGACGGAACATTAGTCCTTTTAAGATTGTGCTTATGCCACTAATCCTTAAACACTTGTCACACTGGGCTAATGGAAGTTTCCATTAAGTCTCATTGCATTGGTTCTTTAATTACAATCTTAAGGAATTCACATTCTTACCTCATGCAAAAACGCTCCACTTTTCACGTCCGTCCACTCGGTCCACGTGATCACGTTCTTAAGAAAATGGTTAGTCTCAAAAATCCCATACACAAGTTAACTTAAGTCTTAAAGAGTTCACCTCTTAAGTCTCCACTTAAGTTCACTTACCCACAATTATCCCTTAAAGACCACGGTGTTCCACACTTACTCGTACCACTTAGTCTTTAAGATGTCTGAATTTTACTTAAGACTTCTCTCGCGGTCGGGTCCATATTCTTAAGAACACAGTTTCTGTCCTTGAGTTCTTAAGCACTCACTTTCTCACTTAGGACTGGTTCTTAAGAACTTGCATTGTCTAGACCAATTCAGCCCTACAGTGTTCTTAAGTTTCTGTCTTTAAGTCTTCCAGAACCGGGAGTGCATCTCACTGAATGCAAATGTTGTCCCGTATTCTCAATTATACGAACCTTTAAGTCCAAGCCCTTAAACTTAAGGGTCTCAGGGTACTTAAGGTCTCACTCTTCATAAGCTTATATATCCAAACTTGGACTTAAGATTCTTAAGTTTCTATGTTTTCTTCTTAAGTCTTTCTTCGGGATTTGTTCCTTATTTTCTCTCTTATGATAGATTCTTAAATACTCACAACTTAGCCTACCTTAGAGAATCCCTTCTATTAAGGTTAGACTTAATGCCAATTTTTTGTATGCATAATATGACACTCTTGCCATGCATCAAGGTATGCCACTCTTGATGTTTATTGCATAAATTGCATTAACATGAATAAGATCTCCACTCTTATTCTTATGATACTCAAGTTATGCTCACTCACACTTGAGATCTTATTAAGTACTTATGCATCACATATCTCATGCACTAAGTCACTTAATTTCACATTATCTCCATTAATCTTCACAATTATAATTATTGCTCCAACACACACACAAGCTCACATACACGACCTTAGTAGTTAGGGTATTTCCCTAACTTATTCCATGAAGAATAAATATACATTGCATTCATGCATAGGAATTTTATCCACAATTAATACCTAATGCATGCAATTGCATTTACAACACACAATGTCAAATTTATGCAATGAAGTTCACATAATATTGCAATTATACATATGACTCAAGTTACAAGACTCTACATATGCAAATTCAATAACAATTATATATTCATATATAAAATTAAATACTCTTACAACATTAAGAGTCATCAACTAGCTCTTTCACCTAAAGCTAGGGCTCACTCCAATCTTCCTCCAAGGAATTTCTATGGTAATGGCAAAGAATGCTAAAAATTCAAGCTAGTCATTCTACTCAACATCCAAGAGGTACAACTCTTGGAAAGAGGTTTTCCCTAGTATTAACCATTAAGATTAATTCCACAAAATCTTCACATCTCTTCATATCCATTCATGAAAAAATACAACCTATCCAAAGGGTGCGAGTTCAACCCTTTTCCCATTATTTCCTTATTCTTGGATATGAATAGGTACTTTCCAATTAATTAAGTACTTAGTGTAAACTTAATCATTATTTTTTAATTCTCCATATATCTACAACCCTTTTTACACTTAATTTTCGGAAAAAATCTATTCTTGTCATTTTGGCTCTACACATACTCAAATTGCAAAGTCAAATATTATTTGTCTTAAGTAATTCACTTCCACAATTAATCATTTTGCTCCATTCTACCATAGCATCAATCACCAATTTCAGATCATTCTACTCAACATAGAGATTGACAAATAGTCCAGTAAACAAAGCTAGGCTTGTATTCCAAAAATTAAGTATTACATACACCAGCCTAGGACACATACTTGAGCATGAAAATGTGGTGTATTCACCTTCATCAAAAGGCATTTTAACATTCTTTTGTGACTATTGGTATCTCGGATCTTAACTATAAAACTTGTAACTACCGAAACTACCATGGTGTCTATTCATATCTTAGCCGCTATTAACCGTCGACTACTAGTCTTCACACTATCCAAAAAATAAGGTGAAAGTTCACACCTTAATTGACTATTTGTAAACTAACTTTCTATTTTTACCCTATTCACACTGAAAAGACAATTAATCTTCAAAAAATCACATCTCTTTACTACAAGAGGTGGAGGGCTTTGGCACTGAAGAAGAACTTGGATCCGAATGCGGATGTTCGACCGAGGCGGAAGCGGATGATCGGACATTGTTTGAGGCCGCTTGAGAGACTTCTAGATTCGTACTATCTGGAGGTTGCAAAGGCCTGTACAGCTAAGCCAGTAGGCGAGGATGGACGTAGACCTCGTCAAGCACTTACTTCAACGGCGTTAAAGACCAAAATCCAAGGACTCGTATCCTTGCCGGTGTCTGTAAGCGCATTATGAGACGAGAAGCCGTGATAAATACCATTCGCTCGTTGATGGTAGAGAACAAGGAATCTTCACCGAATTCCATGGAAGAGTTCTTTCGTATATCTGTACGGAAGTATTTGCCAAGGAGGCAAGGAACAAGTTGACAAATTTGCCGAGCTGTTTAATAGCAAAATAAGAACCAAATGGAGTGCGCCGCAGCGAGAGAAGGTGTCAAAGCTGAAAGACATAAGCGACCTCGTCCCTCCTTTCATCAAGGTACATTATCAGGTTGTTGCAACAAAGGGGCAAGGCCAAAATGCACCATCCGTATGTGAGGGAGTTGCAAACACTGCCAATTGGGAGTGGCAGTTGCATGTTCGGAGGCCAGGCCAAAATGACACACAAGATCCGCTTCTGATTCGGTGTAGAAGAGGACTATTCCGTTCAGAGTATGCGGAGTTGACATGGCCATACCTGTGGATTATTGATTGTCGCCGTGGCGGTGGAAGGCATGGCAACGGTCATTGGGAAGATGAACAATTCACTAGAATCTTTGCACAACTGGCGTTATGGATGACGACCGTCGAACGATGGAACGTCATTTTCTTATTACCACCCGCCGTGTTCGCCACTGAAGAATTGATTACGAAGTTGAAGCTCCCGGAGGATTGCTCTCATCGGCTTAGATGTTGGGCGTTTGGTCAGACCTCGGTTGATCATCCTCTGAACTTTACAGAGGGAGGGCGCTTACAACAAGCATTGAACCAATAGGCGATATCATTATTTGTCTCCAACACCCAGTTGGATTGTCTGTTGAAGTGAACTTTATTATTAGCCGCCGTCCACTTCCTCTTTTATTTGATGATAACCGTGGTGAAGCACGAGAGCCTTCTACTGTTGATGCTCTCGAGAGATCTCCATATGAGTTATCAAGACTGGTGGGTTCGTACTTGCCTCGGGGTTGGGGTTTGGTTGTATGTAACATGTCAACAGCGATTCCGACTATACTACACTCGGATTTCCAAGGATCCGAGATCATTGTCATTGACGATTGCAGCGAGAGGATTTCGATCTTGTACGGTGAGTTGTCCAACAACTTCCAAGGGCATTTGTTGATGTCTAACAACATCGATGGAATGGACAATGCTCCCACTAGTGTGGATGCTACCGAAGATGCGATTCCTTTACGAATGGAAGATGATGATGATGTAGATTTCTACACCCATTTGAATGAAAGATTGCCACATGAATATGGGACGGACGAATCCACGCCTGACGTCGCTCGCCCGACTCGTAGCAAAACAGTGAAGCAGAAGAAGGGGAAGGACGAGGAGGACGATGACGAGGAAGAGGAAGGTGAAGATGGGGGAGCACCTACGAGAGACGTGGTTCTAACAACGCCACCGCCGCATGTGGGAGTTTGTGTACATGAGACACCTGTTGGAATGGGAGATGATACCAGGGTACTGGATGTTCCTTCAGAGGCACCAACAGATGGGATGAACATATCCATTTCTGAGCTGTCAGAATTAGAGCAATGTACGACCGATTCTCTTGTGTTTTTTTCGGAGTTGAGTAGGGGTGGGCAGTCTTTGGAGCCTGCTCCATCAAAGCTTGGATCTGCGACACATGGGAGCGCTGAAGGTATTGGAGGTGGCACTGGACCAATATTGCCATCTGTTTCAAGACAGAGCGAACCGGAAGATGTTGCTGAATTTCGGGAGACCTTCACTGCACCGATGACATTTAGGGATGGCTTCTATTATGATGGAGATGGCGTAAGGCACACGCGGCACGGCAACCCTGGCAGCAACAGATATGAATAGTCTACATCAGTCAGTCTTGGAGATAGTCCGGTGCGAGAAGAGGATTTGGCTGAAATGGTAAATATTGCCATGGAACACGCTATGGGAGTAATATCGCCATAGGATGATGAAGACTGTGAGGTCATACCGTAGCTAAGCATATATGATGTTTAGGTGACTAGTATAGTGTGATTGGTATATTTGCTTTAGAGATGGTTTATTTGATTGTAATATATGATCTTTGTAGTATTCAATAGTTATATCATGTATGGTTTTATATATATGAAAAATATAGAGTTCTAAACCTCACACTTCATCATTGTATTGCGTGCTTTATCATTACATCTCCTACAAATTGTATTTGTAGCACGACACTAAAATTTATTAAATTCATTTAAAATTTATTTAATGCAACAAATTGTAGATGAATAGTTTCTTGTAAGTACATGGTCAATGTAATATTGTCAATGGAATAAAAATGAAATACCGTAATCATATATTATGCATAATCTTACCGAAATGGTGAAAATGATTTACTTATGTACACATTGAAAAACCAATATTCAATGAAATTGTCACAAAAATATAGCAAAGAAAAAATAGGGATTGTCGGATTTTTTTTTCCTTCCTAAAGACATTTCCGCTCAAAATCTTGTTGTTATTTAGCGCCAAATCGCGCACTTGGCCAAGTGCATAATTGCTTAATTGCGTGTTGAAAGGCTCAACTCTTTTGGCAGTTGGACATGGTACTTGAGAGTTAAATAGTAGTATTGTAGAGTTGACTATTGCACTTTTTGAGGCGGGTAGTAGTGAAGAAAAGTTCTTGACAACCTTTGTTGTTTTCACATAAAACGCATAGAAATTAAGGAATTCCATTAAAAGTTTTTTTATCTCATGCTAGAATCAGTTAAAATGAATATGTCCACCAATTTCTCATGGGACGTGCCGTCGAGGGCCTCTTCGCATCGTAGTGTTTTAGCGTAAATTAGTTTGATACTAGACTACAATTTTATGGACATACGGCAGGGCACCGTATTCATCCACTTAGGGTTGTATGTGTACGTGTAGCGCCGCACACGCCCTTGACTTGACGTCTTTGTAAAGTAAAGCTTTGAGAGTGAGTTAAAGAGTGTACAATGATTACCTTTGCTTGTAAGTGATTGTTTATCATTAGTATAGGCTTTGCATTCTCTTATACTACTTGCACTCGTTGATTCTTCATTTGTGGAGTGCGAGATGCTTGACTACTCATGTGAATTACTAGTTATTCACTTGATAAAGACCCTCCCACGTTCTTCTCTTTAATTCTAGAATTTGAGCTTGGTGAGTTTTGAAAAAATTTAGCTTGCTTAAATTGATGTTAAAGAGCGCTTCGAGATGGAACCAACGCAACAAACGGCGCCAAAATCGGACAATTTTTAAGCAGGATGTGAGCTGCGCAAGAACTAGAAGAAGAAGAAGAAGAAGAAGAAGAGTTGTTGGACATGATTCTGCAATTTCTCATCCACTGTGCAATTATCATCCACGATCACTTTTCAACATTTTTTTGCAAATTCATCCGTTGTAGGCAGTTCTCATCCACTGTGAATGAAAGAAGAGAAGAAGAACGCCGGTCTCCGTAGGGGGCGAGCGTGAATAAAGTGTCTGTTCGTTCCACCACTAAGACCATGCCCACCAGACAAGGAATTAGTGGTATGGAACTACTTCCCTTTTTCGTAGGTAGACCTACAGATGAAATTGTAATTTGGGCAGAATTCACATGACTGTGAGTTAATATCTCCCGAATTCATTTTTCTTTTGAACTCTGACTTTGGATTTGAGCTCTCTATAGGGATTTCTATCTAATGGGAATGAAAAAAAAATTAGTGGAAAAAAAATATCTAAAACCACATTTTTGTGGGTTGTTAATTTTTAAAAAAAATTTAGAGTTTAAACTTTAAAGGTATATAACTAGGGCAATTTAACTCGGCCTTGAGTGAAATTTGCGCCTATATTTAGGTCATTTCACCGTTAATCCAATTTTGGTATTGGATTGGTATTGAGAACTTTTGTCACTCAGTGTGTAATTTTCATTGGAGAGACTTGTGGTTGAAAATACCGCAACCGCACTAGCTCGCTACCTCCTTAGTTCTAGACTTTGGGAAGGACACCTTTGGGTGTTTCCCTTGTGTTGTTGCAAGTTTTTGCAACTAGTGACCATCCATTGTAGGCGAGTGCCAAGGACTCTGGTCAAATTTAATTTCTGCTTTTATGTTGTTTGGAGAGAGGATCCGGGTTTGATTTCTAGATTTTTGTGTGATACCTCCCTCGTGTTGCGGTGTCATGAAGCAATTAGGTACATGATGTAAAAATATGAAGCAATAAAGAAAACATGGAGATATTGAATGATAGGGGCCATGGTGGAGATATGACTAGCGGTTTCATCTTCAATTATGCGGTCATATTTCACCGGTGCGGGAACTCTATCTAGGAGGTTATTCCCTGCGTTATGTCACTAGCTCAGGGGTTAGGAATATTTATCAACCGGCTATCTTACTACTGAAACTTTCAGTAGTTCCCGGACCACACGTCGCACCAACTGTTCTGGTGAATTGTGGAATTTGAACTCTAAATCAGCATGATACAACGAAGTTGCTCAGCCAGTCTGCTGAAGCGCGGTCGATGTGTGCAAATAGTCTTTAAATCCTTCTTACACTATTGCTATCGGCAATATTTTAAAAAAACTATCAAATATATTTGATAATATGTTTATAGGTTTAAAGTATGTTAGATAGCATCATAGCAGGCAAATAGTTATTGAGTTGATAAAGAAAACTTCTTTTGTTTAATTTATTTAAGTTGGTTATGGACTTTAGATTATTTTGGATCAAAATATACAATACTAAATCTTTAGAGAATGTTTTAGGCCTAAAGATTTAGAATTTAGACAAAGGGTTGTTTTTAGAGAGATAGAAGAAAGTATAAAGAGAATAATATAAAGGATTAAAGGACAAGGCAAGGGATGTGGCTAGGGATAAGGGAAAAGGGAGTGAAGGAGGTGGCAAAGGATGGCAAGAGGTGGCAAGGGATGGGGGAAAAGAGGCCATCTACTAGTCATTCTGGTGATACACCATTACCGAAGGAGTGGTGGGAGAAGAACAAAGAGAAAGAGAAGGATGAACCAAGCTAGTCTAGAGGTAAAAATCCTGCCTATAATCTTTAATCTGACATTGAATCATCGACAGATATAAAGAGTATCTTGGAAGAGAAGATATTGGATGCCAAAATGGAATTCACTCCCAGAGAGGCTCTTGGTATTGCAAATAGAGATTTCCATGAGCTTATCATTGATGTGATAAAGAGGAAGAGACAAATGATAGCTGAAGCTATTATGGTGGAAGCATTGAATACTCATGTATCTAAGGATGAAGAGGAGGAGATTGGGCAAGTATTTGCTCAATGTGCATTACCAGAGTTTGGGAACAAGGTTCATAAGGAGGACAAAGGTGAGGAGAAGGAGAAATACCAACCAATGTGCGCACTTGTAGAATCAGGTACAGAGAAGAATACTATACAAGCACCGAATGTTGCTAGTTTCTCAAGAAATGATGATGATGAAGTGATAAACAATTACTCAGTTTCTTATTGGGTCAGGGCTACTATAGAGACGCAGGTGAGACTTGGAGATTCAAAGGACCCAACCTTGGCCTTGGTTGATCATAGATAAGAAATCAACATCATGTCCAGGCGAGTGTATGAGAAGAACAAGTGGTCAATTGACATTAACCATGGTTGGGTGATTAGAACTGCGAACAATGAGCAAGGTGATCTCTACGAGGCTTGTCCAGCTCTAAAGACTAAAATTGGAGATGTGAAGATGAAGTAGAACTTCTTCGTGCAGAATTGTGCTACGTATCCTATGATTCTTGATCAACCTTATATTACAACTTCAATGATGGAGACAAGAGTGTTGGATGATGGTTCACATTATGCCAGGGTTTGCAGTTGTGATGGGAAGAAAACTGTGCAATTTCTCAGTGTGAAACTTGTTCATGAAAGACACAGAGAGCAATTGAGGGAGATGCCTTTGGAGCCTTCAATGACCAGATTTTTGGATTTCTAAATACCACCTCTGGCGGATGGGGGTACATAGGTGCAAATAGATTATCTACAAACCTAGTGTAGATAAATTGGATTATGGTTATTTGGATTTGGCTGATGATGGATTTGTGAGTTTTCAAAGGATTGAAGATTTGGATCCTGTAAATAGGCGGAGGGTGAAGAAACAAGAGAAATTTTTTAAAAGAGTGGGTTTGGTTTCAAGTGAAGAAGTCATAACTGGAGTGTTGGAGGAAACATGTTTGGAGAATGGATTGATACAGATTCTTGAAGGTGTATCTTCAAATACAGATGAAGATATTTTGGAGATACATTCAAGGGCAACCTATGATGAGTTGAAGAAGATAGTAACATGTATTGAGTGGGCTACAAGCTATGAGGTAAACCTGAGGCTATTGTCGAAACCAAGTACAAGGCTGTAGCCAAAAAAATAAAACCAATGGCTATGCAATTACCACTTGATACTATAGAATACATCAAGCAAGCAATCAAAGAGCGAGGATTGAGAGAGAAGCACAAAATTGGACATCAATTTACTGAAGAATCATTGGCTAAGTTGAAGATTGGAGGGGTGGCTTTCTTATGGTAGAAGAGAAGAAGGTTTTTCAAGAAATGCTTATCAAACATGGTAACTTGGCATTTGCCTTAACTTCTAATGAGATTGGATGTGTGGATCCGAGTGTTGTACCACCTATGATCATATTCACGGTACGACATATTCCAACGGCAAGACCGTCTGAGCGATCAGAGAGCATTCGCGGTGAGCAGAAAAAATCTAAACTTAGAAAAAATATATGTATATATATATAAATCTAAATTTGGATTTTAAAAACTATATATTAAAGTTAAAACTATCTAAATTTGGAAAATATATGGACCTATTCCCGTGGAACAATTTACTCATTCCCCCTTATGACGAATGTACATGATTTTTGAATCTTGGGAATTTCAATGATAAACTATAAAGTTTGGAGAAACAGAGGTCCCATTACCGTGGAAAATGTCACAAATTTTCCTTTTTGCAGATGTTAATGATAACCCTTTTTGTCTCCGAATTACTCTGTCGGATGATAAATTGAGGCAGTGGTGAAACTTGGAACGAATGAAAACGGGAGACATATACACAACGTCACATTCGTGAAGTGGCATAAACATTCAATCTATGGATGTATGATTAAAAAGGAATATACAAACATGATTCGAGGCAAAGACAAAATACAACAATGTCGGCCAGTTGTATAACGATCAGTGTTATAGCAACGTACGTAGTTCTTGTCTACCTACAAAGTTTCAAGCAAATTTCTACGACAGAATTGCTCTAACTACGGGTATGAGTTCCTTAAAGTTGAATGTTGCGACTTGGACAAACAAGTTCTCTAGTTTGCCAAGCTTGCACATGACGCTATAGACAAAGTATAAATGCTTGTAATTAACCCATGACCAGCCGAATTGGTTGACCTTTGCCTGCATTGAAACAAAATCTAGACATATTCAAGCCAGAATTGAGTTCAACGTAACAATGCTCCAAAGCATGGGTAGTAGAGGAGTCAACCTCAAGATCTACAATGCGATCAACCCGTTGAAAGTTAACATTGGGCGCATCCAAATCACTGCCTTCAACGTAGGGCCGGACCTCCATTGATGAAGTTGGGTAGCAATTGGCCCGCCGGAACGACGCTTAACTATTTTGGTGAACCAAAACGTAGGATGCTTGACAACGTCCTCTCGAATTGGATATGCAACAAGGCCGACACCATCGAAATTGGTTAATTGGAAGTGTTGGTGGGAAGATACTTCTCGCTTTTGTAGAAGCTAGAAACCACCGCGCTTGAGGGCAATGATCTTTGACCCCTTGAGATTGGTGCCTCTTAACATAACCGTTTTGTGGGACATTATTTGGGCAAGTAAAAACCCACTTTTTGCGAGAGCCCAACACATAGAGATGAACATCATCGGGGTAGAAATAGAACCCATGTCACTAGATTCTATCAATGTGATAGTTCATCCACTTTCCGGTGTATGTGGGATATATAGTGGTTTTTTTTCTTTTGGATGGTCTTTATTGTGCATTGCGTTCTAGAAAGGCCTTGAAGAGCCTATTATGCTATAGTGGAGCAATGTGTAGGCACTTGGAGGATATACCAATCGATATCATCACGGTTGAATTCCTTTATTTGCAAAAATGAGTAAGTAGATTGTGCCCGACAATAACATTGTCCGTACATTTTGGACTTGGAAAATTGTATGTGCGAGTAGTTAAATCGACATCCACATCTAGGTCCGTACCCTCACCAACCTCTCAAAGAACCTCACGAGCCCTCTGGGCCTTGGCCAACTTGGTCCCTATTTGGAGACAAAAAAAATTGATCCTCTTCGGAAGGAGGGGGGGTGAGTTGAACTTCAATCATGGGGGTACTTGATTGATCTTTTGTCATGTGCATTTCTTTCTAATTAGATTGATAGGAGATGTGATTTGTTGCAGATTCTCAATGAAATTGTCACTTAAATACATGTTCATATAGATGAGAAAAAGAAGAAAAGAAGGAAATGCAATTTTTCATTTTTCAGGTAGTAAGCAGTTGAGGAAGGCAACGATGGGAAGACGCAAGGCCTAGAGGATGACTTAGGAGATATCCCTTATGCCCTATCATTAGAGATAGGTGAAGGTGAGAGTTTGCTAATTATTGGAGAAGATGGTGCAACGCTATTGCAACATGAGAAAGACGACATCAAGGACAAGGGACAAGGACATGAAGGGCTCAAATGATTAGAAGTGTGCTTTTAGAGGGTGGAAGTGCCTACAAGAAACTCCAAGGCATAGTAGAAGGGATGTCATTAGCTGCACCCCTTTGGTAATAAATGTTAAGTCCATTATATTTAAATCCCGCTCTAGAACTTGTAATGAGCTTTCTAAAATGATGTGATACATTAGAAATTGAGCTTTGAAGAGTGTAATATGTGTGGATGAAGTATGTCAACACAAAACTTCATTCATGCATAACTCTCTCATCCAAGCTCCATTGCTAATGTGCCATATCATTTTAGAAATTGCATCAAATTTCCAAGAGTATACTCTAGAGGGCTGCATGCACCGGCACTCCTTTAGGAGTGCCTACAAGAATCGCCAAGGCACAATAAAAAGGGGTGTCATTAGCTGCACCTCCTTGGTAGTGAATGACAAGTCCATTTTATTCAAACCTTGCTACAGAACTAGAGACGCACATTCTAAAATGGTATGGCACAATAGGAATTGAGCTTTGAGGAGTGTATCACGTGCGGATGAAGTATGTCAACACAAAACTTCATTCATACATAACTCTCTCATCCAAGCTCCAGTGCTAATGTGCTACACCATTTTAGTAGTCACATCAAATTCTCAAGAGTGTGTTTTAAAGAGCTGCTGGCACCGCCACTCCCTTGGGAGTGCCTACAAGAAACTTCATGGCACTTGCCTCTGGATTGAAGGTTCTTCAAGTAGCATCTTTCATTTCGTTGTCATTTCAATATCTAGCAACTCCTAGTTGATATCTGCATGTACTCTCATTGCTTTCTGTTGCTTGTCGACCGAGATTGTTGGTGCTAGCATGGAGCTACATGGAGCTGCAGATGCTGGCATGGAGGTTGTCAGTGTCAACATGGAGGCTGCTAGTGTCGGCATGGGGGCTTTTGGTGCCAACATGGAGGCTGTCGGTGCCAGCATAGAGGCTGCCAATGTCAGCATGGGGGTTGCTTGTGCTGATATGAGGACTTCCGGTGTCAATATGGGAGTTTTCAGTGTTAGCATGAGGGTTGTCGGTGCTGACATGGGGGTTGCCGGTGCCAAGATAGGGGCTGCATGGAGGCTGCCGATGCTAACATAAGGGCTGCTGGTGCCAGCAGGGGTTTGTACTTTATGTACAGACTGTGAAGGCAAGGCCTGAAGAGGCTCTAGTCTTTAGTATTCTAAATCTAGAGGTGACAACAAAGGTAGATCACATTTAGCAATGAAAGCAACATTCATCAAGTTTTGGATTGTTCATTCACAAATGGGATTTGAGAGTTGGGTTATTGATCTCATGAGGCAAGATATCATCGCCTTACGGATGCTCAAGAAACGTGCTCATATCATCTCTCGACAAGTATGCCATCCATTTGGAAGCATGGACTATGCTGATCTTAGCTACAACTACGGTCCTTTGGATCACTTTGGGTGGACAGGTGACCTTAGTGGTTGGTTGCTGGCGGGGCCAAGGAGGCCTGCCGGTGCCGGCACCTCCAAGCATGTGACAATCCTCACTCAGTTTCACGGAATCATCCAAAAGGATATCGATGAGTGGATTGCACAATTCCTTCTATTGACTTTGTGGCTCCTAGTTTCATTGCGTCAGATTGTAGACATGACATCAAAGCTGAGCAAAGAGATTGAGGGTGAAATCCTTAGAGACATCTCATTAGGTGAGTGTTTTCATTCTCAATGGCCAATCGTCACTCAGAAGTCGACATTTTATCTACAAAAGTGTTTACCTAGGGTTTAGATTTAAGGAGCCCGATACATGACTTAATATTTCTTTTGATTTTGTAAAAGGAGATATGGTCAACTTAAAGAAGCCATTGCTGTCACAGCCAAAGGTGCAAGTATAATTTATTCAAAGTGGCTTTTTGTGCACTCAATTTTCGTTTAATTATTTCTAAATCTGCTTTTTTAAAAGTTCAAAAGCTTCTATTCCTTCCAAAAAGGAGGCTAGATTGACGTGTTATTGGCTTTGAAGCCAATGCACTCAATTTTTAGGCTCTTATTTTGCTCTTCAAGAAGATGCAACAATTTTGTCGATTCCAGCCGGATCTAATAATGTCTTTGGTGAAGATGAGGTTCCAGTTTGTCATGTAGCAAAGCGCAACCGTTTGAGTAAGTAAGTTCATTTTTTTAATGATTTTTCCGTCTTTCTACTGGAATCATTTTAATTTATCTTTACTTATATTACCTATTCTTTGTCAAATTGATGGCCTCCGCCGTGTCTCCTCTAAAGTCATTTACACTTCTGACATATGCCAAGACTATTGCACATGCCTTTGCTACAACACATTTTCCACCGTCAGTTTACAGGCGCCGTGGTTTCAACCCTGGCGTTAATTAGTTTGTGTATGTGGTAGCAATAGAGGGCACTGAAAATTCAACTTAGATTTTTTGTATGAGTTGTTGTGATTTATGTGGCTTTGGTTTTGCGAGTATTATTACTCTCTCTTATTTATGTATTTTGTACTTCATTCATTGGCTTCATATACGGTATTGAGATTCTCTAGCCTAGATTTTGATATATGACAAATATATATCCCATACATACGTTTTTATTGGTGATTGGTTGTAAACATGAACTAAACTTCCCTTCAATATTGGCAGTTTGTATTTATCTTGATGTGTTTGACATAGTTCAATATATGGCATTATTGGTTTATGATAACTAAGTCATGTAAATAGAGCAAGAATAGACAGAGCTCAATAGGAACCACAATTATTTCAACAACTTAGGGGTGACAAGTGACAATCTTTTACCACTTGGGAGTTTGAAACTCTAAAACAATCAAAAGGTGTTCACCATAGAGTAGCTAAAAATAAAGTTTTTATTTTTTATATTTCACTTTTGACCACATAAGGTAAAATAAGTTGTAGGAAATAATAAGATAAGGGAAAAATAGAAAGTAATATAAATAGACTCACACATGAATATACTTCATTCTTATCAACATACAGAAAAGGGTGTTGGTGAATGAAAATAAGAGCGTGGGATAATAAAGAAATGCCCAAATAATATGAGTTAGTATTTGTTTTTAAAAATACCTCCAAGAGGGTGCTGGTAGTGGCGACCCTACCGTGGCATCTTATCACAAAATATCTAAACATGTCAATTTCCCGTATCATTTGTCAAAGCAAAGTAAGTTATGCACTCCCTTGTCAACTTCACCCATATGTATTTATCAACAATATTAGGCATCCTTTATCACCCTCTCTCATTGTACTTATCATTGCAAGGATTTTTTATTGCACTTTCAATCTTTCATGATGTTTGATTCCACGGCAATAGGATAGTATACTCCACTACCAATATTTGTAATTCCTAAATAATGTAAATATTGTCCCCCAGTTATAGGATTACAAAATAATAATCAACTACTATACTTGATAAAATTCCATGGCTCTAGGCCCTAATAGTTTATAATCCCAAAAATAAAACTAAATGCTTGCCTATAGTTCTCTGCTCACCGCTCATCTCTCACACGGTCAAGTGAGATAAGGGGAGAAAAACTTGCAGGAAATTGTGTGCTCTCAACAAATGCAATGAGACATCGAGCCACAATCTAACAAATTTGCAGAAAAGGATATTTTGTGTTGGCCGAGCAACATTTTCACTATATATCCGTATAAAAAAGGGCTCTTCCAATTAGTAGTTGTTGACTTTTGCAATTGGGCCATTTGGATGCAGTATGTGTGGATCTGGAGAAATCCAGCATTGGACCATCAATATAAGGTGTATACATGGCACAAATTGTAGACCAATTTATAGATCAAAGGAGTAAGAAAAAGCACATTTTGAATAGCTGCATGACCTTGTTTGATGAGTTTTGTTGCCATTTGTTGAATAATTTTATTTTCAAGTACAATTGCTAATTTGTATTCAAATAATTTTTTAAATGATGAAATTTGATATCTGGAAATCATGCAAGGTAGAAAATGAAAACTGGAACTATGATTTGGGGGTGAAATACATCAATTCTAAGCCTTGTAGTTTTTTGACCATTTCACAGAAAAAATGTCCATTCTAGAAGAACTAGAAGAAAATTTATATTTTCATCTCCAATCAAATGATCTTGATTCACACTACTGAAAGAAGTTCTCAAAAAAAGTCAATTTTCTTTTACTACATGGATTGGAAAGTAGGTGAACTTTGAAGAAGGTTAGCATGAGCTTAAAACCGGATTCGGGAAATTAGAAAAGGAACCAGCATACATTGCGACAGAACGTCAACAACAAACCGGCCCCAAGCCTCAGGACACACCCACAAGGCAGGGAAGAACATCACAAGACGTTCACTGGGGAGGAAACCCCAACACCAGACCCAGGAAAAGGAAACAATCACAAGGAAAGAGACCAAGACCAAGGAAAAAACAACAAACTAATCAGGTTCCAGCGTAAAAGCCCCCTCCAAGGGAAACAAGTCCAAAGATAACCCATTAGAGTCACCGCTAAGACAAGGAGACAAGTCTCCCTGAAACCCCCCACAACTAGCCGGCCGACGACCGTCTTCATTCCCAACCAGCGACGACCCCGAAGGTCGCAACTCCAAAGGCGGGGTCTTCCGCTCCAGCGCCGCAAAGAAAGAAGAACAAAAGCGAGCCGCCAGCGAGCCGTCTTCAAATTCCTCCCGAGAGCTCGACCAAAAATTGGCCTGACTGCGAAGATCCTCCTCAGTCTGCAACGAATCAGGGAGATCGCACGAAGCCTCCGTCGAGTCGTCACCTTCCCCGGACGGGACATCACTCACCGCCTCCTCACGCTCCAGGTCCCGAATGATATCATCCAAGATGTCTCCCGCCAACCGCTCAGCCTCCTCCTGGCGCTCACCATTCGACAGCACCAGTCCACTCCGGGCCCCCTCACTGTCCAGCTGCAAGTCCAAAACTTGGATCGAGGGTTGCGAGAGGCCGGACCTAAACTGTCTATACCGCAGGGCGAGGTCCCGGGGAAGGAACTCCCTGTGTGGAACAATGTTCCATTTGAGCGACCCATCCCCCACACAAAACACTCCACCTTGGGACCACGCCGCTCAAAATTCCGCCTCTTTCTTCTGCTGATTTGAGGACTTCACCTTCCGACCTTGGAAACGAACCAGCTCCTGCCAGGTCCCCATTCCAGCTTGAACCGTCTGCTGCCACGCCTTGAAGAGCGCCACCCCAACATGGAAATCTCCTCCCCTAAGGTCAAAAGTACACTTCTGACACCACAATTGCCAGATAAGGCAATACCTGAGCACATTCCATGGTCTCCTTTTAGAATCAGGCACCACCGGTCCTCCTGGGCGCTCAAACAATCCTGTGAGCACCTCCCACCAACTGACCAGACGAGGCTGAAGACCAGCTAAACGTCTTAAACGACGAACCTTATCCCATACTCCCTCCACTGCCGGGCACGAGAAGAAAGTATGCTCCGACGTCTCTAAGGCTCCAAGGTTGTAGAGGTTACAGATCCCGTCCTGCCCTGGCATCTTCTTATCTTTATGCGAAGCAGCCAGGGGCAATCCTCCTTGGCACGTGAGCCAAAGCATAGTCGATACTTTCCGCAGTATCCATAAGTCCCACAAATCCCCGTAGAATGCCTTGATTTGGATTCCTGAGTAACCCCGCTCCTGCATCAAAATTGTGTGTTTGGGAGCCTTACCCTGTAATGAGTTTAAAATCTTGTAACCCTTCTTTGTCGTGTACGAAAAGAAGTGACCTGCCTTGATGTATCCCGCCGCATTCCATTCCCACTCCTTGAGGTCGAGCCGTAGGTCTTCCACCCGACCATGCTCAAACTTAAAAAGTTGTCAGCCTCCCGAGGTGGGCTCTGGAGGGTTAAAAGAGATGAATCCGTCATCTCGACTTTTGAGGATGGTTCGAGCCCTGACCAACGGCCAAACGTTCAGAGGAATCGAAGCCTCTCCCGTAATCAGGCTCAACTCGTCAGACTCCGCCTGACGTTGATAGACATCCACGAAAATACACCCTTCCTCCGTGATCTTAATAACTTGGAAAAAATCTTGTGGAAGACCCGGCAAGTGGACTGCTGACGTTCACCATTCCTTCTCTTAGATCTCTTCATGTAGCGATGGGTCCCAAGGTAGAGAGGAAATGATTTCCTCATGTAAGACCGGAATGTTGCGGGAACCTGTAAGTCTATACAGCTCCGATGGAGTCACCCATCTAGCCTCTCCATGACTCCACAGATGTTTTACCCTCGAAATTCCCTTCTGCGACCATCTGCGTAGAATCCCTGTCTTCGCCTCTCCCCAACGCTGCCCTTGCAAATTCTTCACTGCTGAATTCATGAAGATCGGTTGTCGCAAAATTTCCACTATGTTGGACGGCGGTTTTCTTGACACTCCCGGTCTGACCTGCAACCAGGCTGCCCAAATACCTCGCCACAGTGGCGAGCCCTGGTCCGCAATCACCTTCGCTGAGAGTAACCACTCCGGAGTGGAAGCCCAGACTCCCCCTGCTTTCATCTGCAACCTCCGCACCCTATGTTGAAGAAGTTTCTTCCACGGTTCCGGCCCTGGAGCCAAGCCCCTCACCACCATTTTGGCAAGGAGGGCAGAGGCCTGCGTTGCCGGGTCAAAAATCTTGATCCCTCCCTGTGCCATGGAAAGTACCGCCAAATCCCACGCTACTCTGGCCCTAGCGTTTTTAGCAGGATCCCCTGGCCATACATAATTTCTAACTAGCGCTCGTGCCTTGTTAAAAATACCTCTATCTACATCAGCTCCACTAGCTACATACCATATTGAAGCTAGTACCACCTGGTTGCAGACTAGAATGCGGGCTGCCATTGATAATGGTTTGTTAGACCACATCGAGAGCTTGGAACGCACTTGGTGCATTATCTTGTTGTTCTTCTCGCGCTGCTGCATGTTGAACCCCACCGGGAATCCAAGGTTCAATGTTGTCGTTCCTGGTTCCAGCCACCTAAGGCCTCTTTCTTCACCAAACTCCCAATCCCTGGAATTCACCGATGCCCAGATAGCCAACGATTTAGCCATGTTCACCTTCGCTCCTGCTGCCTCGCAGAAGAGATCCAGTACCTTGAACGCCTTCTCGAGATTGTCCTTAGAGCCTAAAAGGTACATCGTCCAGTCATCAGCAAAAAAGGCTTCATGAAGTTTCGACTGGTCAGGGAGAGTGAGACCTTCCACCCCATACGCCGCGTCACATAACATGAGCCCGAGTACATCCTGGACAAACAAATAAAAATTGGGGGCCATAGGGCAGCCCTGCCGCACTCCCCTTTCCATAAAAAATTATGCTCTCCTCTGTCCGTTGACAAGCACCGATGTGCTGGCTCCTTCATAGAACGCCGCTGTCTGCTGTACCCACTCCTGTGAAAAGCCCATCCTCGTCATCGTTTCCTAGAGAAATTTCCAGTTTACTCTATCGTAAGCTTTTTCGAAGTCAATCATAAGGATGACGAGGTCTTGATTCGTTTCTTTAGCATATTCCATGGCTTCGTATGCCAAGAATACATTGTCCAAAATGCACCTTTCCTTCACAAAACCCGTTTGAGAGGTCTTGATCCACCTTGGGAGAAACTTCTGCATCCTGAGTGCCATAGCTTTCGCCATTGCCTTGTATGACGATTGCAATACTGAAATCGGCCTATAATTAGACAGTTGTGATTGTGATCCTCTTTTTGGCACCAACGATTGGAGCCCTGTGTTGATACTATGATGAAATATCCCTGCAGCCAGAGCCTCCTCCATCTGCTCTTGGAACTTCTCCCCTAGTTCCTCCCAGCATTCCTTCAAGACCTCCGACGGGATGCCGTCAACTCCTGCCGCCTTGAAGCTAGAGAGCGTTTTAACTGCCTCTTCTAGTTCCTCATTAGAGAACGTTCTAAGCAGGAGTACGTTCTGTTCCGTAGTTACTACCTGTTTAACGCTGCGTAGACATATCTCCCTCGCCTTGATACAGCCCTCCGATATGGGTTCCTGGCTGTAGAGCTGCTTGAAGTATCCCTGAGCGAAATCTAGTATCTCCTCCTGGTTAGCATGAGTATAGTGTTTGGTTGTTCCTTTCTCTAAGCCTATTTTCACATGACAAAGGATAATAAAATATAATTATTGCTCTTTCTCGAGGGTAGACTTTTCTAACACAAAAAGCATGTGATTGGAAGCCAATCGTTGACACTTTGTAGTAACTAAGAGCTAAAGACTAATCTTGTACAATGTTTCCTTGTGGATTATTGTGGAAAGTTTCAATGTTCATGAATGTGTAGAAATGGGAGTAGATAGAGGAGATCATCAATTTGTGGATTTTCCATTCAAATTTGTTGTGCCTTTTGATGACAGGAGAAAACATACGATATTGTTTGCATTTAGAAGTACATGGAGTCTTGTGTCATGTTCTATAGTGTTACTTATGGGAAATCTTTTAATCCCTACATTTTTTACTATTTTAAACCAAAAACATTTTACAAGTTATCATCTTAGTTTTAAGAATGAGGAAGAAATATACATATTTTTAATTCCAATTATAGAATCTTGATTCACTATATCATAGAAATAAAAATAAAAGAAAAAAAGAAAAAGAGCACCTATTACCGAAGGTGAGTTGTGTGAATAAAGTGTCTGTTCCTACCACCATCACTCAAATGCCCACTGGACAAAGGAATTGTAGGCATACAAACTACAAAAGCTCATGAAAGATTAATACATAGATAAAAAAATTAGAGGTGGAGGTTGCACACCATTGTCATCTCAATTACTAAATTATCTATTAACATGGAAACTACTGCACCATAGATGTATTTATTAGTTTCATGTTTAGATTTCTTTATGGTCTAATATATCATATTTCTTTCTTATAATCCAAAACATATCATTTAACATTGAGATTGACATTGACCTACAAAATTGATTAAAATCCTTACTTTATTGCTTTATATCATTACTATAAAATTGGCACAACAAAGTAAAAGGTTGCTTAAATCTTGAAGTTAAAAGTACTTTATGTCAAATCTTCTTATCTTACCTATTGTGTTGTAAAATATATTGGAGGTGGGCTGTATACCAACGCCTATTCTTTTGAAGGTTATATATTGACAATAAACTTGTATGAAACAACATTGTAGCAAAGTGTACTGCATTGTCAAATAATATGTAAAAGATGTTTTAAGCAAAATAACTTTAAAACATTCTATAATAAGAAGGAATTTGATGATTTTTTTGGTGAACAACAACCAAATTTGATAGTAACCAATATCTTCATACCCTTTAACATACCAAGTTCCAATGTACCTCCCGATGATGTAATAGTGGGTATATTTATCAAATCAAAGGTTGGAATTTTGCTCAATGGAAGGAATAAACACTTACTGTATACATTTTCGTTTCCTATGAAGACTAGAGTCCATCTTTATCTTTTGTAAATGGAGGTTTATCTTTAAGTGTAATTTGTAGATATAAAATGTCCACAAATTAGTATTTATTTGATCTAAAAGTATTGAATATCCACTACAATGAATTTTAAGATACTGTCATTAAAACATAATCAACCAATTATTTTCACAAAGACCATATAGTTTTAAATATGTCTAAGAAAATTTAAAAAATTGTACAATTAGGTTGAAAAACTATACAATTATTTCTTTTGATATGCTTTTGTAGCATACATTTTCCAAACAAAAAATCATTCAATTTTAAAACTATCTATATGAGAAAGCTTAGAATTCTTCTTGTGGACAACTTAGATAATTAGTTTTTTTAATTTAACACTATTTTACAAACTAGTACTTAAAGTTTAATCTCAATATAGTAGGAACGGTTATGTGCTACAACCTTTTAAATATGGAAAACTATATGGCTAATTTATTATAACATTACTAATCAATATCAAGATGGTAGGTTTTATAGCTTGTATTTTGTATATAGAAAAGCCACCTTGCAAGGGCCTCACATGAAGGGAGGCACTCGACGCGGAGGCCAAGGGAGATGGCCCTTGTATGTGGACCTCTCCCAACGTAACACCTAGGATGGTACTACTGCCCGCATTGCCCGTACAATGGGCCTCATCAAGTTTGGGGCCACATTCAGCTATGCAACATATCACTCAAACTTAAGCCAACAACATTTGAAGGACATGACGCCATATCAAATTTGTGCAATCATTTTGTATTTATAGTTGCCGACCTTGAATTGGACAATAAGTACATCGAGACCTCTTTAAATGTTACCTCGGTATATGTTATTATTTGATAAATGTTATAAAAAAAATTATTCCAAAAAATTAACACTACTAGGTATTATATGTTAAGTGTTATAACATTCTCAACTCCTTCTGTTGTTAATTTCACCTCTCTAAGTGTTAGAGTTCAAAAAACAACATTATATATATACAGTGCCCTCTAGTAAGTAAGGTAACCCCTGTGAAATTCTGCATGGGGATGTTTAGACAGTGCACCTCCTATCTTTAATTAGCAAGGTGATCTGGAGAAGATATTGTGGATTAAGGAAGCTAACATGCTGAAGAATGTCACAATGACTCACTTGCTGAAAAAAAATCAACTATATGAAATACATTAATAAATTTAGCGATTGACATCTGTTGCAATACATGGAGCCCTGAGAAGAAATTGTGTATTTTAATGAGCTTTGTGAGTATGAATTCATTGATTTCTTGTTGCAATGTGATGAAGTTGACTAGCTGCCTTGATTTTGAGCTTGAAATTGTCGCACATGCCTAGAAAATTTTGTTGCAAAACTTCATTTTGGTGCTTCAATTAGTTGTGAAGAAAGCTGCTCAGTGAGTTTGAGTTGTGCACTGATTCAACACAACACTATGGCAGGACACTTTCTTGACATTGGAGAGCAATGGAGTATTGTAGGAATGAGTAAGGTTGGATCATCTTTGAGCGAGATTTCACGTCGTGTTGGAAGACCGAAGAAGACTATTTCGTTAGTTCTGAAGAGATATTGCGAGAGGAGCTCAGTACAAATTGGACAGAGGTCCGGACGACCTCAAAAGTTGCAGGCTCGTGATCGAAGGCATCTCAAGTATGAGCTTCAGAAGAGTCGTCGTGTGCATCTTTCAGAACTTGCACATAGTTTGCTAATTCTTGTGTGCCAAACTACGATACGGAAAGCATTGCATGAGCTTGGACTTCGTAGTCGAATTTCAGTCAAGACGCCTTATTTGAACCAAAGACACAAGGAGCAGAGGTTGTGCTTTGCAAAAGCTCACAAGGATTGGACAATTCGAGAGTGGAGCTCAGTTATTTGGAGTGATGAGGCATCGTTTGAAATAGGTAAGAATTCATGTCAAATCCGAGTATGGCGGAGTAGTCAGGAGAGATATGATTCACAGTGTTTAGCACCAACATTCAAGTCTGGAAGAATGTCAATAATGGTGTGGGGTGCTTTCACTACATTTAGCAAGTGTTATATGGTCTTGATTCCTTCTGGACAACGCACTGTTGTGGACTTCGTCGATGTTGTATGTGAGCAGGGATTATTGCCTTATTTCTACCACCACGCCAACCATGAGCATTTGACTTTGATGGTGGACAATGCACCAGTGCATACTGCTAATGTGACAAAGTCTTGGATGGAAGACAATGGATTAAAGACATTGAGCTGGCCCTCAAACTCTCCTGATGTCAACCCTATCGAAAATCTTTGGATGATTTGCAAAGACCGCATCCAAAGCATGAACCGGCCGCAGAATAAAGTTCAAATGTGGGATACAGTGAATGCAGCTTGGGAGAGTATACCAATGAAGATGTTGAGTGATTTGGTTGCAAGCATGCCCGAACGCATGAAGGCTATTATTGATGCCAAAGGAGGTAGCACACGTTGGTAGTAGTTGTTAGTTAGTTCAATTTACATCCCATACTTATGGTAACAATTGTATATATTCAAATTTAGATGCTTCAATATGTCCACAGCTTTCTATATATGCAAAAAAATTGATCCATCATCCACTTCAGATGAAGCATTGACCATGCTTTCCCTTTGCATTTATGTGTTTCTACCAACACTTCACAGGGGTTACCTTACTTACTAGAAGGCACTGTAGTATTTTGAAGCCAAAAGTTTTGATGCTTCTTCATTGAATAACCCATATCTTTTGCACTCAATTTGTTGTTTTTTCCAATTAAAATGAATTTTAATTGGAGTTGGGACATTGTATTGTGTTGAGTAGTGTTGGAGAGAGTGGGGTTTGCTAAGAGAAGGAAAAGGGGAGAGAGGGAATTTGACAGTGGCGGTTTGAGAGATGGGACAGTCTAGGAGAATTTGGGAGAGAGAGAGAGGACAACCAAGGAGAGTCGGAGAGAAGGACAATCTAGGAGAATCTAGGAGAAAGAGGGGGCAAAATCTGGGAGAGAGAAGACAGTCAGGGAAAGTCAGAGAGAAGGACAATCTAGGAGAATCTGGGAGAAAGAGGGGGCAAAATCTGGGAGAGAGAGAAGACAGTCAGGGAGAGTCAAAGAGAAGGACAGTGGAGAGAGAGAGGGGACATAGAGAAGACAGTCAAGTAGAGTCAGAGAGAAGGAGAGTTGAGAGAGAGAGGACAGTCAAGGAGAGTAGGAGAGAAGGACAATCTAGGAGAATTTGGGAGAGGGAGGGGGCAGTTTGAGAGAGTTAGAGTAAGCCAGAGTTAGTCAAAGTCGGGGAGAGAGAAGGACGGAGTTAGTGAGAACAAAGTCAGTGAGTGGGAGTTAGTGAGTTAGTGAGGAAGAGTCAAAGTCAGTGAAGGAGAGGTAGAGTTAGTGAGGGAGAGGGGAGAGAGCCATGGAGACGCTGGAGAGTTGAGACAAGACAGGGCTCCATGGAGTTGGGACACGGGTAGAGGGTTATGTGAGTGGTTTTTATTTTTATTTTCTACATGGAGGATTTCTTTTGTTCCTCTATACTTCCAGAGGTAATATTGACGTCGTAGAATGTGAAAAGATTAAGTATGAGTTTACCGGTTTCAATCGTTGGATCTCGGTCAAGGGTTGTCATGAGCAAGGGCCGTGAATTCACATTGTAGGAGCAACAAGAAATCATTTCTCATCATGAGATATTAGCTTTAGGTCACAAAATTACCAACAAGGCGTTGTGTGAGTGGGAAAATGCTAAATTTAACGCTTCAGCTTTTCATATGAATATTGGTAGATTGTTGAAACGGAAGGCATTGGTTGTTGCCGTTGGTGTAGATGATTTGGGTGCTTTCAACCGTATGAGAAAGGCGCAATGTCTAGAAGTAGAGGCAACAACTTTCAGTTGGTTCACTAGAATGCAAGAAAATGGTGCCACTTTATTGGATGATCTTGTGGTAGCTGCGGCAAAGAGGTTATATGCGTTGTTACCAGGAGATGCAAGTGAGAAGGAACTTCAATTTCTGAATGGGTAAGAAGAGAAGTTCAAGAAGAAATTTAAAATTAAAGGTTATCTTTGCAACGAAGAGGATGCATCAGCGGATAGTTCAACAACTATTTTAGAGCAAATGGAGAATACTAAAGTCATAGTATTTCAATACAAAATTAGTGATGATTTTTAATATGGACAAAACTAGTATCTTTAATAGATTGGAGCCTAATCGTACTTTAGCTACAAAGCAAGAATTTGGAAAAAAGAATCAGTACGAGCGTATTACGATGACATTGATTGCAAATGGTGATGGAAGTATTTGTCTTCCGCCATTGGTTATAAATAAGTACCTAAAGCCTTGAGCTTTCGATTTTAGGCACATTCAGAATCCAGAGAATTTGGGCACAATGTGGACCGCTAACAAGAAAGCATGGATGACCACAAAGATTTTTGAGGAATTTATAATAGATTTGAGAGGAAGATGGTGATCATAGGAAAGAAGAAAGTAGTTTTGCTTGTTGATAAATTTTCAAGTCATCAATCGCCAAATGTCTCTTCACGGTTGAGGGTGAAAAATTATTATTCTTGCCTCCAAACGCCACCATTTGCTTCAATCTATAAATGCAGGCATTATTATATCTTTTAAGGCCTACTACTGGAAGTAGTGATTCAACATCAAATAGATTGTATCATGGCAAAGAGAGAAATTCAAATTGATGTGTATCAAGTTCTGGTTATGGTTGAGAGAGCATAGCGTGTTAGGGTTACAGCTCAAATAATTCAGAATTGTTGGAGCCACACAAATTAAGGAGATGATACTATGGAGGCTCATGAGTTCATCAATTTTGAGCTCGAATTTGATTTGAATAATCTTTATCAACCCACTCATGAGGATATTATAGATTTGCTACCCTCTGAATATCAGGAATGTGATCTACATGAGGATATGGTAGATGTTGATGATATGGTAGAATAGGTTGTAGGACTTAATGATGCCAAGCGTGCCCTTGAGACCTTGCAAAAAAATTTGGAGCAACCACCAGAGAATGTTCTTTCATATGTAAAATATATTCCAGCACTTCAGAAGAAAGTTTGCAATTGGCATATGAAAGAATCTCTTCAAACCACAATAGATTCTTTTTTTGAATTAACCTAGTTCATATACTATTCACATTTTATTTGTACTTTCATCATTTACTTTTACAAACGTTCTAAGTCTGTTTGAAGTCTTAGAAATGTGATTTTTTTATCAGTTTCATAGATTTATTTTTTAAGTACTATAAATGTGATTTTTGGTAAGTGTTATTGATTTCTTTTTTAAGCCTTATAAATGTTATCTTCAATATGTGTTAGGTTTTTTGCCGCTCTCGACCATTAACATTTAAAGAGGTCCCACTATATTGGGTATGTCATAAATTCAATTTGGTGCCGAGAATTTTCCGCACAAAAAATTGTAGGTGGAACATTTTGAGAGTGGTGCCGGAAGAGGTGTTTTGCGTAGTGAGGGATGTCGGATTGAACAGGCTAGAAACTCCTCACGGTTTTAGGCAATCAAGAGGAAACATAGTTGGTTTATCTCAATGTGGCAAGGCCTATCTATTGTATCATAAAAGGGCACGTGGCTAGTTTCTTTCAAAATGACGCATGACAAGGCCTATTTGTTACAACCCATAAATGCACAGAGTTGATCTATTTCATTGTAACAAGGCCTATCTATTGCAACCTAAGAAGGCATTGCTAGTCCATTTCAATGTGACAAGTTATAACGCTTAGTTATTGCAACCTAAGAAGGCTTGTAACTAATATTTTTCAATCTCACATGTTACATCGACAACCTAGTACTTTAATCCTCCAAATTTTTTAAAAACTAGTCAATGTCAATATTGATAAATTATTTTTAAAATCTAGAAAAAGGAGGTCATTTTTAGTATTCATACATTAAATGGTTGGTCCTTTTCAAATCTCAAAATACCAATTTATTCTATACATAACTAAATATAAGCTTGCATAAAAATATATAGAATAAAGTCTTATAAATGGTATTTTCTAATTTATGAAACATAAACTCACAATGGTATTTATACAACCATCTAGGTGCTTGTATCTTTATTGATGTTGTAACATGTTGTTTTTAATTTTTTAAATTTTTTTTGAAGTTATTTGGTGGCCTAATTTTGACATTTTTTTGACATCATGTTTGAAAATGATTTAATCAATCATAAATTTTCATGGATTTCAGCCCTTGAATTACTACAATAAAGCAAGCATAAGAAGTATTTAGTATATAAATTTTACAAATGTTATGCTAGAATGACATTCTAATATTTTATTCCAAATATTTTATAGTTGATTTGATAATATTCATATTTAAATGTATACATGCAGAAAATTATAAACATTTAGACAATAGATTTCCAACTTTTTAATGATGGAAAAAATTATATGTCTTCAAAAACTATCAGATTGCTCAAAAAGGTATTAGGCTAAATTACGTTGTAAATGAAAAATTGAAGATATAATTCTTTAATAATATAAGCAATCATAATATATAAAAGCCTATATGGTCCAAATTTTTCAATAAAGGTTTTAAGCTAGCATATCATACAATCAAATAAGTTCTATCCATCTTTAAATACCATGATTATCATCTTAAGTAGTCTTTGAAATACCTTTAATTATTGGGCTATTATTCAAAATAAATTATTTACTATTATTTCCTATTTTTTAATTTTGAATTCACATGTGTTTTTAGAGAATTATTTTTTTCCCATTTCAATATTTGGAACATCAAAGACATAATTTCAAAACATTAGGAGTAAAAGAATACAAATTGAATAAGTGCTTGAATATTGGAGAGATACAATATTGCAATGTCCAAGATGCGCAAGTTGTTTCAAAATTACTATATGTTTTCAAGGAATATGAATATATTTACTATTTGTATTTATGGCTCTTTACCTATATAATTAATACCTATACTCCAAGAATAATTCGTCTAAAGTTCATAGCCGCAAATAAATGTTAAACATTGCTCAGACGAATAAGGATTACACAAATTTAAAGATAGTCTATCTAAACACCCAAAATTCAAGGCTTACAAAAAACTTTCGTAAGTTTCTATTTTTCAAAACCCCCATCTCGAAGTAGAATGAAAAGAAGAAGAAAAAGTAGAAAAGGAAGGAGGGAAAAAGTAGAAAGAGAAGATGTGATCATTTGCAAACCCAAGCGCAACTAATTCGTCACCTTTTTTGTCCATTCATCATGAGTAAGTCTACCAATCAAAAAGGAGAGACACGATCTTTAAGGAGAAAAGTAGAAAGATTTGCTACTAGAAATTCCACTTTGTTGTAAAACCAACCTACTCCGGCAACAGTAGTTTCCTTAAAAAGAATCGTTGAACTAAGACCAAGATCATGATCAAAGGTCCTCCACCCAATGACACAGAATCAAGGACAACATAATGATGAAGGTCCTGAATCTCTCGGCTAAGGCAAGCGATTGTTTTTTTACTTTAACAAATCCACTAGAAGCCAGAGCCCCAAACATTGGTCTCGTGACTGAAGCGCAAGGAAAATCCATCATTCACCTTCTGCAAAGAAAGATATGATCTTGTATTATTAAATATGGCAGTTTCCAATTTTCGACGTGTTTGTTTGTCTATTTGTAAGATTGAAAGTAGACTTGTTGACCAGTCGATGGAGAGGATTTTACCACCGATGAGAGGTTGTGACAGTTTCTTGGTTTGCATCTGGTATTTAGGAGTTAGGTGTTTGCAATTGAACTGTATTACATAACGTTAAGACAGAAGAACAGCCTGAAGAGAGTGGTTTAGCTACGGTTTAGGGTTTCAACAAACACTGAATCATCTTCTACATGATCAACATGGTGGCCATTGAGAACTGAAGAGCGATACAGTAGGGATCAACCGCAGCCTTCACTCGAGGACTAGTGGTATATTAAGAATTGGACTAGCGTATGTATCACATCTACAAAAAATTACATGCATGCAGGCAACAACTCAACTTGAAATATCTTCACATAAGTTCACGCTCGATCGAGTAACCGAAACTGATCGGCCTGCATCGTTTCATGAGCTCACATACTACGATAGTTTCTAGATGAGAAACAGCTTCTGATTAGAGCTCTTTCTTGGTGTCCTCGTCATCGACGGCCTTCATCTGAATCTCGGAGACGTTCCGCTCCGGCTGGGCCGGAATCAGGCCGATCCACAGCACTGGCAGCATGGCGCAGAACGACTGGATGAGGATGCCCAGCGGCAGGCCGGAGAAGTCCTTGGCCGTGATCTTGAGGTAATTCGCGAGCGCCACGCCAAGGTAGCCGTTTGTCAAGCCGGCGATGGTCTGCGCCGATGCGAAGAACGCGAACACCGAGCCCTCGCTTCCCGGAGGACACAGCTGCGCCAGGAGCACCGTAAACGGGAGGATCTTGAACTGGCCGATGGCCTCCACGAACGCCGAAGCGCCCAGCACGAACCACTTGTCCGGGATGCCGTACTCCAAGTTGATCCGCTTCACGATGATGATGTCGGTGAGCATGCAGAGGGAGAGGAGGATCTGGACCCCGGCGAACATTTGGCGCAGGGGGAGGCCCTTGAGGGCTTTGTTGAAGAGCATGCTGCCGAGGAGCAGCCCCACTTGGCCGACGAGGCGCGCCAGGCCCAGCACGGAGACGTGCAGCCCCAGGTGCTCCGTCTGGAAGAAGAAGATGGCGCCGCCGATGCCCGGGATCACGAAGTAGGAGGAGAGGAACCACAGGAGCGGGCGCCAGAGCGCTGGCTTCTGCAGAGAGAGCCTCAGGGTCGCGATCTGGTCCCACATCGCGGCCACGACGCCTTTCTTCGCTTGCTTCGCGTCCGGGTTGTCGTCGGTGTCGAGCTTGGCGGGGCCGAGGCCGAGGGCGCGCTCGTTCACTGTGAAAGCCAGCAGGAGTTGCAGCGAGAGGAGGAAGACGAACACGAGCACCATGGCTTTGGGGCTCAGAAGCTTCATGGCGTAGCCGGCTGATAAGTTGCCGACCACGCCTCCGCCCGCCATGGCGAGCCAGGCAAAGGTCTGGAGCTCACCTGCAACGAACACACGTCGACAAAATCATGGTGTAAGGAGATGAAGCGCTTCACGTGCATGGAGACGTGAAGAGAAAGGAACAATTAGACGTACAGTGAGGAGATGAAGCCATGTGATTCATTTACCAAACGAATGAACTGATCTCCATACATTGGTTCTCTTGGTGTGAGGAGAGTCTAGAGGTGCTTACCTTGCTGTGCACCCACTTTGTGTTTCCCGGCTTCAGCAATCATGGCGTCTTGGACGACCTCCGCTATGGCGCCACCGAAGTTGGTGATTGTGAGGAACGCCGTCAGGATGGTAGCGGTCGACGATACTCCAGCGAACATTGCTATTGAAGCCCAAGCGAAGAGTTGGAGCGCTCCTGAAACCAGATGACGCAAGTGATGAATTTACATCGTCAGAATTCAGCAATGATAATGACATTTACACTTGTAACAAAATTGCAGAGTGTCTCACCTGCGATGATGATGTAGGGCACACGATGCGCGCCCTTGATGTACACAGAGTCTGAAATGATACCATACACTGGCTTGGCGACCATGGGAAGCGCAGCCGTGGACATGAGGAATTGCATTGTGCCTGGATCGACCTGCACAGCAAACAGAAGGGCCATCAAAACGAAAACAATGAATCCGCAGCTCTGCCTCAAACCTAAACTACTGACAGCAGAGCACGTCAATACTACTCGCTACCATTCGAATTTAATCTCTACCGACTTCGTCTTTCTTGCGCTCACCTTCAGATTGTCCTTGTACCAATAAGTCATGGCCATCCAGGGAAAGCACCGCAATCCCTGCGTGAAGTAACAGAGCGTTATCAAGGCCAGAAACGAGGCACCATAAGTGCTGCTCAGGCGCTTGATGCCCGCCATCGCCAAACCTTCCTACCCTTCCTTCACCACCAAACCAAACCCCTTTCTTCACCTCAAAAATCTGCACCAAACATCCACCACCAATATCACCTCCTTATTCTCATCTCCACAAACCAAAGAAACCCAAACAAAAAAATAAAAATAAAAATGGCATCCAATTCTCAAGACAAAAATCGCATTCTCTAGAGAAAAAATCAGAGCAAAACTCAAGCTCAAACTCACCCTCTCCACAAACTTTTAAAAAAAAACCCACCAGTAACCGACACTTCATGACACATTTTCCAGAGAAATCACCTGAAAAACTCAAAGCTCCCACAAACTCACGAAATGAAAACCACAAGAACAAAGAGAAATCCCAATTGTACCAGCTCAAGCAAACTCACAGCACCTCAGCGCTCTCCATGAGACGTCAAGCCTCAATCACACGCACACACACACACCAACTGCCGAGGAGAAAAGTTCCAACTATTCCGAAGTGTCCTGGACCTCAAACCACGAATCTTCCTGTAGTACACAAGCTGCAATGAAGCAGATCGAGCTTGATCGAACGCGATTGCACCTGATCGAAGGAGAAAAGGGAGGTGAGCGGCTCACTTTTCCGGACAAGAAAGGGTGCTAAGTTTGTTTGGAAATCTCCAGATTGTTGGTCTAGAAATCGGCCGCTGATTCAGATAAAAAGGGGCTTCACGACAAGTGTCGGAGACGCCACCTCCATGTGGAGGTGGTGCGTTTCTTTTTCTTTCATGCCGGCTCGCGGGACATCTTTTTCTTTCCAGATCTCCCACGTGGCGCGTTTCTGGGTCACACGTTGGGGAGGTGGCGTTTGTGGTGTTTTTTTAAGGCCGACGATCATATATGGGTCATTTTGGCACAAGAACTTTTGTAGCAAGCGCTATAGGCCACCTTAAAGGATAAAAATATACCATGACTAAGAGGTGGAGTTAGATGGGCATCTATTGAGACCATTGTCACAACAATTGGTGCAAGCATCGACGAGCTACAGTGCTTTCTGTGAAATGAGTTGGTAGATTTTTCTGCTGAAATGTACCGAGTGCATAGATGTCACTCTGCATGATCTAGAACACTCGTAGATTTTCTCAGGCCAGAAAAGCTCATCAGCGTCAAATGTATTTCAATGTATTTCAATGTATTCAACACAAAATGCAAATAAGTACAGTTTTTACATCTCTAACCATAGGATCTTGTACTAGGATTGTACAAGTGCGTGGTAAGAAAAAAATTCAGTTTGACCGCAGGGATTGAAAGATATGAGCCTTTGAAGTGAGACATAAACTCTTCTTGAGGTCATACTAAACACCGTCAACAAACTTTGACCACCTTCTATGACAAACTTTTGCACTACAGGCCGTGGTTTAATTTTAACTCCAAAATGATCATGCTAGGCACTTGTGCACCAAATTTTAGAAGTAGAAGAGGTGTAGAACTTAGAAGATGTCCTTAAGAATCCTGCAATGCATCTGGGCAGAAATCCACTAAGGATACTCACTTTTGGGCAAAAAAAAAATACACACAAATATATTTGAGTTGTAGCCCTCTGTAAAATGGTTGTTGAATGTCAATCGTCCATTCAAAAAAATTGAAGAAATCATGGCCATCATGATACTGATCGTTCCCTTCTTCCCTATCTTAAGGCCATGTGACACTAAAAACATACCACCTTAGCAGATTTTCACCCTACTATGTGCTGAGAATTAACTATACACTGACAAGTTTTGCATATATCATATCCTTCTCATATATCACTATAGTCCACCTAACTATACTGGGTCATTGGTTTAGTGAAGAGAATAAACAAACATTTTATTCACGCCGGCCCTCTTTGGAGACCTAGTTCTTCCTTCTCATATTTTTGAATTTCAAAAATTTGTACAGTGGATGCAAAGATTTCCATTCCCTTTCTAAGAGATATTTTTATTTTTTTAGTGGACTAAAACTCAAATTTCTATTGAATTTAGAATTAATGATACTTTTGCTACAGTATTTGTAATAGGTCAAACTAAACCGCTGCACTATTTGTATGCGTTATCGAAAAATGATTGTAGCTTTTGAATTGTAAGTGAGATTTCTACAAAAATTGTCAACAAAAAGCTATTAGAAAGTTTCCCATTCAATAAAAAATCTTGAAAAATCATTCAAAAAATTGAGATTGAAGGACTCAATTGAAATTCAAAGTGTCCCCGTGGGGACTCTCGTTCTTTAGAAGTTAACCTTTAACACTTAAAGTTCTTGCCAATTTCACATTGAAAAACACTTCAAAATTGTTAATTCTAGTGCTATGAGTAAGGAAAATATCAGAAGTTTATATTTTTCTAGTTTCAACTTTAGGATTTCAACTAGCCACTAAATTTCCAAGAGTCCCCTTAAGGAACTCTTCAAGGTTGGGCAGGTTCCTACCGTGTCAACATATATTATTCTTCTTTGAAATTTTTACAATTGATGGAAATTACCAAAATCTTTTCGACAATACAATTTTTTCCGAAATCGGACACTTAATGCAAAAGTTATGTCATCTTAAAGCAAAACCTCGTGAGGGCGGGCACGTCGGGCAACTCCAAAAACCTTTGCTAGGACACTCTATTGAATGTGAGATTTTTAATACTAGCAACTTATATTATTTCTGTACATAGTGTCAAAAAAAATTTATTGTCTTTAGTGAAAAATAGCATGTCAATCCAAGTCAAACAATTTCAAACATTATCACACATTGTTGGGCAAGGTACCAAAAAACTTCTTCTTTTTCTACATAAGAACTTGACATCTTAATTTTTTTTGCTTTATATTATTCCTACTACAAGATGTGGTGTTACTCCTCTTATTGATTGTTTGGATTTTCATTCTACAACGTATGAAGTTCAAAAAATATATAACATGAATTGACAATTTTTGAACTTCCACTCCTTGCATATTTTAAAAAATTGTGCAAAGAACTAATATCTTGTTTAACATGATGGTATAAAATTTAGACCTTGTGTAGTGCAAAAATTGGACACCACATGAAGTCAAAGTCTGGTGATCCTCTCAACACACGGAGGGAAATTAATTGTTTTCCCTACTTCAAACATTACAATCTTTCAATTCGTACAATCAAAGTGTATGAAATTATTAGGGTTATGGTACTTAATAATTCTTGATTGAGATCCTACAATTAAAATTGAAAGTAAAAGTTTTTGTTTCCTTTGTACTAGAATAACAATTTTGGTGTCTTTTTGTTGTGAAATTGTCACACTCACAAAATGTCATCAACTTTGACCGCACGGATTGAAAGATTATAGTGTTTGAAGTAAAGAAAATGGTTCATTTTCTTACCTACGTTAAGTAGGTCAGCAAACTTTGACTTCACTTGGTGTAAAAAAATTTCACTATACAAGGTCAAAATTCATTATGTTGCATGATATTATCCCCTTGTACACCAAATTTTAGAGGTTAAGTAGGGGTGTAGAATATTTTCAAAAATTGCGCAAGGATTCGAGGTTCAAAAATTGCTAATTCGCATTTTTTATTTATTTAATTTGACATGTTTTGAAATGATAATCGGATTGATCAATTAGATGGTTAACACCACATATCGTAGTAGAAAAAAAAGTTAAAAAAATTGAAGATCTCTATGTTTTATGTGGAAAAAAAGAAGTTTTTTTTGGTACCTTGCTTAACAAATGTTTGATTTGGGCTAAAATTCAATTTTTCAATAAAGACAAGAATATTTTTTGACGTTATCACTGAAAGTATTATTCTTAATATAAATATATTTTTTAATTTCAATAGAAATTTCTAGCAAAAAATTTGAAGGTGCTCCAAATCCCTAGTTTTGGACTAAGAATAGCATAACTTTTCTATCAATGGTCTAGTGTGAAAAATTATTATATTCCTACAAAGCTACTACTATGCTGCATCCTCATAAAAACTTTTAGATTTTTTCCATAAAAATTGAGGTCATTGGAACGTGCCCAAAATAAGAAATGTCTTCCGTAGGAGATTTGGTCCTCTAGGAGTTAACACCTAAGTGAGAGAATTTAAAACGGTGGTAGATTATGCAAAATATCATCTACAGAGTAGGTACATTTCATCACGATCCCACTTCACAGAATTCATTGTACTTCATCAATGCTTGCATCGATTGGAGAAGAATATGATGCATTGGACAGCTCTCTTAGAGCTTTAAGTGCGTTATGAGTAACGTATACAGAAACTCCCCGAACCTATAAAACAAAACACAATCAAGATTCATAAACCCTGCTCAAACCCCCACATAAGAAACCCCATTTCACACTCACAGTTGGCATAAATCTGATGCAAAGTCGTAGAATTTCCAAAAACCCCTGCAACCTCTTTGCAATAGCCATTTCTTTCATATGAACGCAACAACTGTCATATGTGCAGAGCATACCAAGAGGCAATGCCGGAAACATTCGAGCCTGCCTTTCCACGATTTTGCCTCATCCCACGGTTGTAGGGCTGCCGTTTGCTTGTTGGCACCCATAGCACATAGCACTAATGAAATGGGAGGTGTCATCACCACTATCCTCTGGATCCTGAGATCCAAACCAGTGCCAAGGCCAGCTTCGACATGGCCTACAAGACAAAGTAAACACAATTTTCAACGTCCCAGAGATGCAAGGTGCTATCAGCCGATAGCAATGCCGATTTGTCCTTGATGAACAATTGTAATTCCAAATTCTTGCAACTAGAGCACACAACCCTCCCCACGTAAATTAAACCCCCAAAACCACTCGCACACAAAACCCCAAATTTGACACGAACTTACGACTTAGTTGTGCGAAGTCGTCACTCAACCATGGTGCCATTGCTCTTGCTCCTGCGCCCCGTCTCCGCCACCATGAAATCCATCAAAACTACGTTTGTCTCCATGCGGCATGTGCCACCGCAACAACACAACAAAAAGCTTCATTAAATGCAACACAACCACACAGTTTTTTTTTGCGAGTGCAATCACAGTTCCTCCTAAAACATAAACATGAAAACCTAACACTTTTGTTGGAGAGAAACCCAGGTAACTTAATCCCCGTACATAAAACCCTAAATTTGACACGAACTAACGATTTGTTGCACAACGTTGTCCCTCCTGCGCCCCTTCTCGGCTACTACAGGCAAGTGCTCAAACCCAAAGGCGTTTTTGTTCGTCCCAAAGCCATGGTCCATCTCCTTGTGCAATGCAAAAACTCTTACACGTTGTTGAGTTATGTTATCTGAGATGCAAACAGAGTATAATGTCAGGAAATTAAGGGTAGCACACCTAAAGCAAATGAAGACGAACAAAAACGCAAGCAAGACAACATACGACATTACGAATCTTGACATATGCTCTGCGCTTCATTGAGTCTGCTTATAATTCTCAAAAATAACACACCCTTCCAAATTGCTTGAATTCCTGAATTCAGTATCCACAGGTTAGAAATCAATCACTTATTTGAACAGACTTCAAGTCTCTCGATTCAGAAACTTCTACTCAGCATTAGAAAAAGCCAGCAAGCAGTATACATTGCTCCAACGCAGCTTTTGTTTCTTTATTAACAACATTCTTGGACCCGTTTTCTTCTTCGGGTTGGAACCCAATGTTCAAAAGCTTTGAACAACGAAATTCTCTTCCAACAATATCCCTTTCTACAGTTAAATAGTTGTGTAGAAGACAACATGCAATAAGGTAGAGGCACCCAATTCCGATCAGTAGAGTATCCAGGCATGGTCAATGAAAATGGTAAATGCATGAAATGGTGCTTGAAGCAACCCAAAATCGATAACTCAAAACATGAAAACCCCAGTCATTATCGGCATTGGGTCATGAAGTGTGCAATTTTGGGTTGCTGCACCTCAATTGAGCTCTCATAGGTGGCCTTGCCTCGAAAGTTGAATAAGGCCGATCGGCATTGGGTACCTCCATGAGTGGGTTATCTATGGCATGTCTTCTCTATTTTTACTCACTCTCACTTATTGGCATTGGACAAAGGAGGGCACCAAATCTCACCTACTCTACAGGTTGATTATGGGCTCCGGTGGTATTGGTATTTTAAATTCTACATCGATACCAATTCTTTGTGATTAAATTTGAAAAAATATTTGTTGAGTTTCATTCCAAATTCCGCATCTTTCTACAAAAAAATGTTTTTGACATACAATGTCATTTGAGTCCCCAATTGGCTTAACCCTTTTCCGCCCAGGGATGTTTCTAGAAAAACCAAGATTTCTGCTGATTTTTTTTTTGCACTGGATTTGATGGAAATATAATGCCTAATATTAATATCTAACCTTACAAAATTGAACTTAACCCATGACTTGAAATTTGGGGAAATTTTGCACAACAACCAACGGTTGATGGAATAGATTATAGTGCTTAACCCCTAAAGGACCAAGGCAATTTTTCCTCAAAAACACTCCAAAATTGCCATTGTGAGAGTTATCCAACTCAAAATGATACAAAATCATTTTTTTGAAACTTTAACCATAGGATCTTGTATTCAACTTGTATGAAAGTGTGTGGTGAAATTTTTGGTAAGTTTGACCGCACGATTGAAAGATATTAGCCTTTGAAGTACGACATAATCTCTTTTTCAGGTCATACTATACACCTTCAACAAACTTCGACCACCTTCTATGGCAACTTTTTGCACTATGGGCCGTGATTTTATTGTCTTAACTTGAAAAGGATCATGTTAGGCACATGTGCACCAAATTGTAGAAGTAGAAAAGGTATAGAAGATGTCCTAAAAAATCCTGCAATGCACCTATGTGCCGAGAATCAACAATACACTTTATATTTTGCATTTATCATATCCTTCTCAAATATTTGAAATTCACAAATCCGTACGGTTGATGCAAAGATCTCAATTTCCTTTCCAAGAGGACATTTTCAGTTTTTTAAATGGACAAAAACTCGAATTTCTATTGAATTTAGAAGTTATTAGAGTTTGGTGACAGTATTTGTGATATGTCACACTAAACTGCTGCACTATTTGTATATGTAAGTGAAAATAAATTGTAACTTTTGAACCGTAAGTCGGAATTCTACGAAATTTGTGTCTACGCAAAGCTAATCAAAAGTTGGCCATTCAATAAAAAATCTCAGAAAATAATGCCTAGAATTGAGAACGTGGTACCTTACCCAAACTCCAAACGTCCCCCGAGGGGACATCGGTCCTTTAGGGGTTAAAGTTACCGTATATTGGTAGTGAAACCTGTGGATTTTAGAGGGTGAACTACTTTAACCATCAATAGATTCTTGCAAGAATTTTTTTACTTTGAATTAGAGTGGTTCACATGTGCACTAGGTTGACAGCTTCGCATTGACATATCATATGCAAGGAAAATATTTATACACAATTATTGGTGAATTTTTTTTTTTTTTCTACTTGATTGTATACAAAGATGTTCCAACCTTATACAAATCAAAACGGAAGTTTGGTATGTGAAGAGAGAGTCTCAAAGACAAAGTTCAATCAAAGTTTAAGACCAAAATCAATGTGCATGTGTGTGAAATACAACTTAGTATGTGGCATAGTATTCACTGTATTCACTATATTTGAGTGTATTTGGTGTATTTTGTGTTGTATTCCTAGCTTTTCCAAGAGTTCTATAAATCCAAATCATGATCTGATTGTTGGAGAGTGTTTGTGTATTGAGTGCGCATATGTGAACCTCATATCTCAAAGCCTAGTTCCTCATGGATTTCATGCAATTTGAGTTTTAGCACCTCCGGAGTCCCATTTCAGGCTTCCTGGGCACTAAAGGGTTAAGTGATCGGAATTGGGTGCCTTTACCTTAATCAATGTCAAAGAGCACTGATTGGGTTGTGCTCTGGTTGCAGCGCTTCCCGTCCCATGGCCAACGGAACCCATTTGCAACGTTATTTGCCCCCATCCCCACGAGGGTCTTCCCTCCCACTCTCAGCTGACGTGATGGCTCGGCGTCGCCCATGGGGAGGTGGCATCACCTCCTCACCCTGTCTCCAATTATTATGTAAGATTTGGAGACTATTTTCAATTCCATAATTTGCATATTTTTACATGTATATTACATGTATTAATAATGCACCTTAAGAGAATAGATTGGGCTCACTTTGACACATATCAAAGCTATAGCCATAGAAAGTCAAACCCTGTCAAATATAAAGACTGTACTGGGGAGTCAGCAAGCAAGGTGGAAACTGATATCACATCATAGAACTTACTGGCGACTATTCCTGTGATTTTTTTGCTTTCACCATCATGGATCACATCTACCACACGGTTGTTGCCCAGCACGCGACACCCTTGAGAGTTCATCACCTCAAGCCACGGCTTGAATATGACCTCTGTCACCGAGCCATTACACCAACAAACGTCGAAGTCTGCCTGGTGAGCCAACACGCAGTGATACACGCAAAGAATGCACATTTTTAGTACGATTCTGTCTAGAAATGCACTTTTGTGCAAGTTCCAGTTGAAGACGAATTTCAAACCTCATGATTTTGGGATACACAATTGTGGTTCTGACCTGGCATCATCGTTTAAGCATCTGACATGAGCTTCACAATTTCTGTCTTTCATTTTCTTTTTTTTTCTTTTTTTTTGTGGCACAAAAACAAAACAGAGTTTGAATTGCAGAAAAAACGAGAACCAACAATGCGCGCCAAGGCGATTCACAATTACTGTCAAGGGCCGCTCTTCAAGAACCTTTTCTCTTGTCAAAAAGGAGGCCACCTGGCAAACAGTATAAGGTTAATTCATTAGGCATGCCCCATGTGTAACGAAAGACGACGTGTGTACGTAGCATTGACGAACCGTGCCCAAATTTAGAACTAGCTTCATTCATTAAGCCCACCTATGGATCCATGTCTAAGACCCTGTACCGCCATGCAAGACATGAACTTATCCGTAACTTGTAGATATGCATGGAAGTGATACAACGTGTTGAGAGCACTGAAAGTTCACCTTCTCTAGATCCACGCCATTCATTTAGTCAACAGCGCCTTGCACCACTCACAGTTGCAAAAGACTATCACCGAAGCTCCTCAAAATCTAGACGAAAAACATGGATGATCAACATGTAGAAAGCAAATTGACAAAACTTGCTTACAAAGGGTAAAACCCTAGTACCAGTATGATATCACTATAGCATCACACGAAGATAACACTACGATAAAAACCAACAGACAGAACCTGATTACACAGCGTAATATTGACCACCTCCCGAATATCAGCCTAGAATATCCCCATAACAATGGATGAAACTAAAAGTGAACTCCGCAAACTTCATGTGAAGAAACTTCCACGTCCTCCAAAGTCAACACAATCCGCATGCGCCCAATCAAACTCCACCGCTTTGCTGGCCCTGCCAAGCTTAAGAGCTACTCTACTCATTACAGAGTACCCTTTCACCTGCATTTGGCGTTTTTCGACCAAACTCCGAAGTCAACACTGCTTTCTATATATCCTTTCTTCGGGATGTCCTTCCCAGTTAATCGCTCCTTACTCGCGTCCGAAAGCTTGTGTTCGTGTTGGTTTCCGCTGTAGAGATGGCGATCTCATGGCAATCGACCGCGGTCATGGTAGTCGCAAGTGCGTTGGTGATCTGCACACTAGGTGAGAACCAATCCTGTGCATTGTTGCTGATCGATTGGTGTGAGTTGAATAGCTTATGGCCGGAAGTCATATTCTTGCAATCTAGGCAGTTTCTTGCTATCTACACTTTTCTCTAAAATGGTGCCAGTTTAGGGTTTAGGGTAAGGATGTGTTTTCCAAGAATGTGATTAGGCAGCTAATATTCGTCAGGGTTGATCAGTTTCTGTTTTCGTAGATTGTGAATGTAAGTCTTCATTCTGATAGCTATGAGACAATTTCTTGAAATCTAGACAACGAAGAGAGTAGTCTCTGAAGCTATGCTGAAGCTGTTATTTGGCAACTGATTTGTTTCAGGTTTTGTTGATAGCACCACCAGCGATGCCAGCAGTTGCGCTGCAATCCTCTGCCTCTCCCCCAGCGTGTGTAAGAACGGTCAATGCAAGCTCATCTGCCCCTACGGCACCGCTAACTGCAACGGCGACTTCGCGGACGGGTGCGAGGTGAACTTCATCGATGGTGACGTCGCCAACTGCGGCGGGTGCAAGCGACGATGCCACCCCAAGAGTTACGAGTTCGCGAGCTGCGAGGGTGGCCGGTGCAAATACATCGACAGGTGCGCTGCCATCAAGTGCAGGGCGTACCCGAACGCGGAGACGACCTGCAGAAAGGCCCAGTGCCGGGTGAAATGCCTCCCGGGGTTTGACAACTGCGACGGCGTTCTGGATACGAATGGATGTGAGGTGAATTTGTGCGAGGACGTCAACAACTGCGGGAATTGTCAGCACAAATGCCCCAGCCCGCGGCGGTACGGCGCAGGCGTCGCCAAGTGCAGGTACGTAGGCAATCCTTTTCGTGACCAATGTGGCAACCATTTCAATACATCATCTCAAGAATTATATCTTGTATATATTTTTACAATGTCGAGAAAATCTTGTTTTAAGTCCGCTCCAAGTAATAATCAATTCCGATTGATCTAATGCAGTTGATTGTGATTGTAAACAGCGGCGGCGTGTGCCACTAAAAGAGCTTGCTCTGGAATCAACGGTGGTCACATGAGAAAAGATATAAATTAGCAATGAGTCAGTATTTTGAACATGTCGCGTATAGATGTCCTTTCATGATCTCGTTTGAGCAGTAGCGGCGTCGTCATGAATATACATGTATATGGACGTGTTTACATCGGTGTGATTTCTGTGGAGATTGATGCAGTTGTCAATCAAGGACAGACAGGATCTAAACTTCTCTTGTAATGAATAGAAATGTACACTCGGAAATTTTACAAGTGCGTTAACTGCTACTGCACTATTCGGAACAAGGCAGCTGCACGAATCTTTCTATATTCGTTTAGAACTAGCGCATGTTCAATTCATCTTCAATTTAAACAATCTTACCAGTAAATGCCAAGATTGCTATCGAAAAACATTAAATGATGAACGTTTCCAGTCCGGATAGTATCCAGGTAGTCATCATCCATGATTTATTGACAACCTAAATAGTGGTGTGAAACAATAGTGGCATTGTTGAGTGATAGTGAGGTTGTTATTGATTTATCTCGAAAATATAAATCGACAATATTTACCGATTTGTGCTTTAATTCTCAGACGTCAGCATGGCAGCACTAGTTCGAACTAGGCTGAAATTGAATAAGGTTATTATTTAACTAAGATTTAAGATGGTGGCATAATAACTTAGAAGTGGTATAACATATGGGAGGGATGCGTATAGATAGTGGGAGACTGAGGGGTCAGACTGTCGTTCAAATCATGTTCCGCAACCCATGATATATCCAATTGATCAACGGTAAAAATGTGGAACCAAAACCTGACATAAGGCAACATGCGCCAGAGCCACAGAATATGGCACCGACTTCGATCTTGCACACTTAAGGAGGAGTCAATGTGTGGAGGTATCTCCAGGCCTTGACAGTGACATATGTGCGTACAACACTCGAATGAACTATCCTCATAGAACACGTAGTGTTAAAATGGACTGGGGCGACAACTTCTCATCACACTTTCACCGAAAAAGTACACAGGGATCAGACTGACGTGCAAATCATGTTTCGCAATCCCACATGATGTAACATGAAGCTACATTCGGGTGAGGCGAAAAAAATCATCACATCCCGACGAGTAATAACGGAAGAATCAGAATAGAGTATAGTCAATCCTCATAGAACAAAGTTCGTATAGGACTGGGGCGACAATTTCTCATCATCACATCCTTCAGCAGCCAAGGTCATAGACCCTAGATGGCTTGAACCCTAAGCATGCGTAGAGGGACTCATCTTCATAATAAACACCGAAACCGGCAGAAAAAAACTAAACCTTAATCCATCTCCAACAGACATCGAAGCAACTAAACTAGACGAGAAACCACAAAACCACCGCGGCGACGCCGAAGACAACACCTCAGAATGAGTAAATGGGATTCCAGGAGGAGGTTTAAATAGGGTTTGGGGAGGCGCCGTTTCTGAAACCCTAAAATTCATCCGTTGGGAACGAATCCTTTCTTTGAACGATATTCGTAACTGTCAAAATATCATCCATAGTTGGTTGTTCTGAAGGAGGAGGTGGTACTGATCAGAGAACAGGGTCATGTGGTGATAGCAGCACCAGCATGTGTTTTTGGGTTTAGGGTTTAGGGTTTCGGGAGGAATGATGACGAAAGAGCAAGAAGGTGGGGTGAGCAATGAAGGGAAGAAGAAGAAGTTGAGCAAGAAGGCGAGGATGAAGCTGCGGAAAGCGGATGGAGTTGGTGAGGTTGGGGTCGTGGCGATGAAGAGGAAGGGGGATGCGAAGAGGAAGGGTGGGGATGGTGCTGTGGATGTGCGGGCTTTTGCGAAGAAGAGGCTTCAGAAGAAGCGGAATAAGGAGGGAAAGCATGAGGGTGGTGATGGAGGTGAGAGTGAGAAGAAGAGGAATCGGAAGAAGCGGAATAAGAAGGGAATTCGTGAGGGTGGTGAGGATGGTGATGGAGGTGAGGGTGGCGAGGTTGTTGTTGCAGCAGCAGCAGCAGCAGCAGCTCCGGTGAAGCGGGCTGAGTTGAGTTATCTTGAAAAGGTAGGTGAACACTTGGGGTTTAGGGTTCAGGGTTTGAGTTTTCTCGATAAGATAGGTTATGTCACATTTTGGTCGTAAATAACCCTTCGTCAGGTCTTTGCTGACGAAGTCTTAGTTTCAAAAGTTGAGTGTTGGAGTCTTAGGGTTTAAGGTTTTCCGGGGGGTTGTTTTTGTTTGGTAGGATCGTAATGTGAGAGAAAGGTTGAAGTGTTTAGAGTTGTAGGTTTCTTCATGATGTGTTTTTTCAAGTATAATATGGAGGAGAAGTTGATGTTCAGGGTTTAAGGTTGTTTTCCGTAGGGTTTAAGGGTTTTTTTTCCACGCGGAGAAGGACTGAGAGGAGAAGATCTGGTTTTGTTTCGTTGGGTGCAGATGCGGGAGAAACTCAGTGGAGGCCAATTTCGAATGCTCAATGAGCAACTCTACACCTGCAAGTAAGATTTTCCGGATCAGTTTAGGGTTTAACGTTCAAGGTTTATTCATGGCGTGGTTTTCAAGCACGAGGATAAAAGTGTGGAGGGTGTAGGGTTTAGCGTTTGGATTCTCACTGTTGTGATGAACAGAGGAGAAGAAGCGTTTGAGCTGTTTCGGAAAGATGGAAGCGCTTTTCAGCTGGTAAGAGAAGCTCAATTACTACACATAAGAACAAAGCCTTCTTTCTTGTCCACATGAAGAAACGTCGTGTAGAGAGATGTGTTTTTTTTATTTTAAAAGTGTTGAATCTTGTACTTATGGCTTGAACTACATGTTCTGAAACGACGATGTTCAATGCTGGCGATGTTTCTGTGATGCAGGGCTTGTGCATGTAAGATTCACTGATGAGGCACCTTTCTGTGGGTTGATATGGTACACAGTATCATGCAGGGTATCAAGCGCAGATGGCCCACTGGCCTAGATTGCCTGTCCAGGTTGTCATGGACTGGCTCAATGCTCGGAACTCCGACTTGGTCGTTGCTGACTTTGGTTGTGGTAAGGTTTTGGATGATTTTGATATCAAGTGTCAGGATCCAGGATCGTTCATTATGGGTCAAGTGCTTTGCAAAGTGAGGTAAAGATACCAGGAGTTTTGACATCTATTCTCATCAAAACCAGCCCAAGAGAGCTCTACACACCTATAATCACCTTAAAGAGGGAAAAGGCAGGTGAGATTAATGGTACCTCTTATGAAATGCGGCTGAAACTAATTCTCAAAGACATTGACTTATTGAGGAATTCTAGGTGAGAGACCACCAAGCTCTTCCACTGATCTAGTAGCTATTACGATGGGTGACTTCTCAAGTGTAATTTTGGGGTTGGCGTATTTTGCAAATAGGGGATGCGAGGCTTTCCAAGGGTGTGAAGAACAAAGTTCACTCGTTGGACCTTGTGGCGTGTGACGACACGGTTATTGCTTGCAACATGGCCAAGGTGAGTCTTGTGTGCCTTTTTTTTTTTTTTTTTTTTTTCCATTTCAGAGTTTTGTACCTATACGCTAAACCCTAAATTTGACACCTGCTCTCGTTGCTCGCAGACTCCTTTGGAGACGGATTCCATCGATGTTGCTGTTTTCTGCTTATCACTAATGGGAGTAGACTACCCAAGCTTTCTCAAAGAAGCACATCGAGTACTGAAATTAGGGTATTCATTTAACCCTAAGCCCCAAAGTCCAATCTTTCACTTTTCTAGAAACAAGGACGGTGTGATTGATATGCATATTTTTCAGAGTGAATAAATTAATTAAAGAAAGTAAAGTTTTTTGTTAAGTTAATATGATGCCCGCTTCTTTTATTTGTTATATTATTATCATTGTTCATTCAAACTTAGTGGTTCTCCAATTTTAATCAGACTACTTCAAGTATGTACTGAAGAGAAGTTGGTGGTCTAGAAGTTCACGTTAAAATCAGTTTTAGCTTTCTTCAAGAGTGAGGAAAGAGTTTTAACCAAGATTGTTAGCCGCCACCTTTCTCTCCTTGAAAAACAATTTGGAGCTGGTTTTTATTCTTTTGTTCCAACAGGGGATTTTTGCTGATAGCCGAGGTCAAGAGCCGCTTTGATCCAGCAAATGATGGTGCTTCTCCGACCCAGTTTATAGATGCTCTGAAACGTCTGGGTTTTACTCCGATCTCTCAGGTATAATTTTAGTTAACCTTTGTTTGTTTTCTTAAAGACATTAAATATTCTATTCACCGTCGAAGTCCATAAAAGTTTTACACAATCTAACGTCTCTTTTGTCATGGGAAAGCTTCTGTTGTTTGTTAAGAGTGGCTAGATAGGGTTCTCTTTATTTTTTACCCCTATCTTCTAGTTTAAAGGTGAGTCTGAGATTTTTAGATATATCTATAGTAGGTTGAGTTAAAGAGGAATTAAGGGTATCATGCACTATTTAGGTGCTTGTGGCATATTTAGTTGCACTATTTCCAACAAACGCTTGATTCATGGGCTCACATTATTCTCACTTTTCTCTTGTAGATGTGACCTAGTGTTTTTTTTTTGCCCATCAGGATGACAAGAACAAGATGTTCCTTATGTTTACATTCAAGAAACAGGTAATTTGAGAGTCGTTACATTGCTCATTTATTTCACCTGACTCCTTTACTCCTTTATAAAGTGCTGATGTTTAGACGTCTTTTTAAAGTCACCCAATATTTACTAGTAAACCCCCCTCTTTTGATTTATTATTGGTATGATATTCTTTAAATTTCTCATGGCGCTGGTTCTTTTGGGGGTTGTTTGAAGTTTTTTTTTACTTATTCCTTTCTCACCTTACTTGCATTTTCAGGGGGAGAAAACTGGAAAGAGGCCAATCAACTGGCCTGACCTTAAACCCTGTGTGTACAAGAAGAGGTGATGTACTCTATTGTTGCTTGTCAAAGAGAGCATGAAGACCAGTTTGTTAATCAGGTGCCAAATATTGCATATCTTTACGCCAAACTCTTTCAAGGATTAAAAAACCTGATTAGATTATCAGGTTGATTATGGTACAGCTTACAATTTTGTAGCGAGTATTGATTTTAGTTAGATCTGGAGTTTAGGTCCTTGTCCTTATATGGACTCCTCAATTGTATGTAGATTTTTTTGTTTGCCTTTTCACACCTCAAAGGGTGAGGACGTGCCAAATTTATAATGTTTCAAATTTTTCTATATATATTCTTTCTATTTTTTCTATTTTTTAGTTTTTATTTTTAAAAACTTATATTGTTACTTTTGTTGCATCCTGAATTTTTAGTTAATCCTAAGGATGCTTACATTGGCCTTTGTGTAACATGATGTGCATATTTATTGGCATGAACAAGGTAGCAATTTATATTTTTGTAGGTCCAAGAGTACCTCCACTGCAACCTGCCAGATTGAATACCTTAGATATTTGAATACCTTATGTAGTGATGGATATTCACCTCCAACAAGCCAAGCTAGGGGCCTCGTCCACCCTCGGCATTTGCGTGCTTGCAATGGGTGGGCGGTTAGGATGGAGATGCTTCAACGACACCTCAATTTGTGAGGCTGTTGAAGTAGATAGTTTTAGCATGCCAAGTTTCATTAGTGGGGCCATGGAAGAGTTGTTTGGGGTGCCTACCAAATTTTCCTTTTGAGGCTCTATCGGATTGTTCCAAATTTCTTCAACAATCATGTTTTATACACATCAATGTTTTTCCATTGTATTTGGTTAAATCTATAAAAAAATCAACTAATACATTTTTACATGTGTAAATTGCCTTTGGATTTATACAAATGGATGCTATTCTAATTCTCACATGGTTCATGTAGTCATTCTTACTAACCATGAATTCACATGTAGATTCCAAGGTGTCATATTAAATTAAAGAAGAATTTAATAAATAAGTCTTTTATGTCTTTATTTTAATTTTTTGGCTTTAAAATGGATATATTAAAGAAACGTTTATTAAATTTGTTAATATGTTTATATCTAATTTTCAAATTCTATCTTTTATTATATTTGATGTAGACTAGCATTATGTAGTTTGAGTAATATGTAAGACATGTTTCTATTGGTTGAAAAAGCATTATGTTGATTTCGTATTATACGTTATTTTTGGATGATTTATTTTATCTCATTATAAGCAACCAAAATATCAAATAGGATGAAAGAAGAAAAATCCATAGCTCTTCTTCAACCAATGGACTTTAAGTGAGATTCATACATCATCTCCTTTCACTAGCATGTAGGGACCGCAACCCTAAATTGAATGTTTATGTAGTGTTAATTTATCAAGTGAATTGATATAAAAATTATCTATAAGAAAACAAAAGACAAATATGACCTATAGAATCACTACTCCTTTGTCATTCTTTCTAACAAGAAAAAGGTTGAATGTATTTAAAATTCAATCTATAATTAGAAGGAAACAAACTTATTTGATTTTCAATGATGTGTCTTTTAAGACTCAAATTGAAATTTTGGAAATGTAGGTAGTTTTGTGAAGAAATTGATGAAAACTTCCATCACATTTGAGATGGATTTGAGAAAAATGATTTATAATAATCAATAAAAATGAATACAAAGAAGGTCTCTAAAATTGACAAATTTGGAAGAAGAAAAAAAAGAATGTGCAATGCAATTTTCTAGAGAAGATATAGTTTTGTAGGAGAAATCCAATGGAAGAAGATATTTTGAAGCAACAAAAATTTGAAAGGGAAAAAGAATTTGCAAGGTTGTACAAAGAAAACGAAACTTATGCAAAGTTAGAATTAAAGGATGGCCAAATTCTTTTTGTGAAGGGAATTTGGTATCCAACTCATTTCTTGTTGGCAGTAATGGATGGCCAAGATACCTGGGACATCAATGGTATTGTAAAATATATATATCTTATAAAAACTATCCTAAAACACCATATATATTTATATATATATGATCTTAACAATTTTATATTTGTTAGATTTGAGCAAAGATTTAACAAAACCTTCTATAATCTTTAATTGTGTTTTAAAATATTGGATTGAATACATAGAGGTTGTAAACTAATAACGTTTCAAAACAGCTACACAAGAATTTGTGGCTCATGAAGCAAGTAAATGGAACCTCGAGGTAGAAGAGTGGTTGGATCAAGTGCATACTCATTTACAAGAGCAACATCATGAAAGCAGCTACTCTTTTACCACCATTGATGCCGACTCCAAAATGGCAAGTATTCCATGTATGTCATCCTTTCTTGTAGAAAATTTTCATCCTAATTTTTTTTGTTTTGAGCAATTTTACTAGTGAAATATTATAAAATCATATTATGCAAATACATTGAGTTCTATTGGTATGTAATAAGGTCTGTACAAAGAAAAGATTACATACATTTTCAAATAGTAAGCAGTTATGTAGTTTCTTATCCTTATCTTTACAAAATATATTAACTTATTAAACTTTTATCAAACAACAATCATATAAAAAAGAGCTCATTTCAAGATTAAATAAATATATGGTCTTTGATGTTTTTAAATTTTGTGTCTATTGCAATTGTACAGCTACAATGTTCATATTTTGACAAAACATTGGATGAAAGGGTGTTGATATCACTATTGCTACAAAGAATTTTTAGTTGTGGAAAAGTAGCATTTCAAATGTTGGAGCTATTGTTGAATACAAACAATAAACACCAGGTATGCAAAATGTGTATATATATATATAATAAAATCTTAACAAAGTTATCTTTTATTTATAATATTGATTATTGGTTCAAAAAAGAAAACTAGTAAATCATTAAGTAGTTAATGCAACTATACATGCTATGAGTGATTGTTTGTACTAAAACAATCAAATTTCATTTTTACTTTAAAAATGTTGTGGATATGAAGGACGAACTTGATCGGAAAACTCGAGACATTCAAAGAATGACAGCAGAAATAAATGAATTGAAATACAATCCCGAGGAACACATGATCAAAGAACATGGTTATCATTTCTCAAATAATTATGTTGATAATAATCATGTATGTAGTAGACATAGTTTTAATCCAAATGTTGAATACGTCCAAGCACAACATGTTGAAACAAAAATATCATACAACAATCCAATAGAATCAAATGTGTCATACGATAAACCATTAGAAATCGAAACAATTATGTTGTATGATAAACCATCAGAATTGGAAACAACTGTTTTGTGTGATAAACAATTGAGTATAGAAACACATTTGGGACCTAAGGAATCATTAGAAATGGAAAATCATGTTACATATTGTGAACCTTTAGGAACTAAAAAAGATGTTTATTATGAACCACAAACAATGAATAGATTATCCACAAATAATGTTACATATTGTGAACTACCGGTGAATAGAATTTCCACAAGTAATGTTACAAATGATGAACTACCAACAAACAAAATATCTACAAGCAATGTCACATGTGGCGAACTACCAATGAGCAGAACATCCACAAATAATGTTACACATTGTGAACTACCAATGAATAGAATTTCCACAAGTAATATTACATATGGTGAACTACCAATAAACAGAATATCTACAAGCAATGTCACATGTGGTGAACTACCAATGAGTAGATTATCCACAAATAATGTTTCACATTGTGAACTACCGGTGAATAGAATTTCCACAAGTAATATTACATATGGTGAACTACCAATAAACAGAATATCTACAAGCAATGTCACATGTGGTGAACTACCAATGAGTAGATTATCCACAAATAATGTTTCACATTGTGAACTACCGGTGAATAGAATTTCCACAAGTAATATTACATATGGTGAACTACCAATAAATAGAATATCTACAAGCAATGTTACATATGGTGAACTACCAATGAGTAGAACATCCACAAATAATCTTACACATTGTGAACTACCGATAAATAGAATATCTACAAGCAATGTTACATATGGTGAACTACCAATAAACAGAATATCCACAAGCAATGTTACACATTATGAACTACCAATAAATAGAATATCTACAAGCAATGATACATATGGTGAACTACCAATGAACATAATATCCACAAATAATGTTACTTGTAGTGCACAATTGGAAACAAAGAATAATGATGTTTATTATGAACCACTACCAATGAATAGAATGTCTACAAATCATGTATATAATGGTCAATCTATTAGTGATGAATGTCCAATTAATTATGAACAAAGTGTACAACACCATGATAATTGGGATCAAATTCCACCTCATGAGGAACATTTTGATTATCCTAATGAACCTGTATTTATTGATTTCAATGAGAAAAATATTTCATATTCTTCACATATTGAATCTTCTGATGTATTAGGTGATGCAAATACCAATCTTTTGCATAGGCATTTAAATCCAGTAGATGATTTTTCTTATAATTTACCTCATCAATATAATGAAGATTTACCAAATAGTTATGAAGAACAAGAGACAAGATTAAATTGTGAAAATGGTAATAAAAGTTTTTCTGTTCTAAATATTTCGCCTAAAAGGGTTCATGTAGAAAAAACAATAGTTATAGAAGTTGATATAAATGAAATGATGAATATAGAAAAACAAATTATAGAAGAACAAAGTGAAAAAAATTGTACTTATAATAATGATTTAAAAGATGAAGAAATTTTAAATTGGAAAGATTTCTCAAATGCGGAATTCCAAAACAATATTTTAAGGATTAAAAAACATGATAACTCAAAAGTGAATTTTCATCACACCATTGCTAATGAAGAGAGAAAAGGAAAAGTGTATTATAAAACTCCTAAACATTCTTATACACAATCAAAATTTGAAGAAAATGCACATGAAGATGATGATGAATTAGATTACAGAATTTTAAACAAATCTAGAAGCAAAAGTTATCATATATCAAATAAACCCTATAACAATAAAAATGTCAATTCTAGCAGTAGACAATCAGTACCCTCCAAAATGGCCTATAACGATGATGTTCTTATAAACTATGATTCTAAATCAAAAATACATAATTTTGACAAAAGTCAAGATAACAGAAAATTCCAATCAATAGAAAATCAAATAGCTCCCCACGAAAATACAACGAGTCAACTACCATGGCCTTTGAATTCATTAGTGGATCAAGTAACGGCATTATATGATCCGCCTATAAATCAGAATGAAAATGAATCTCAAAATATTTTAGAAACAAATGAATTTTCTATTCATTCTATTTTACATCACTCAGGAGATGAACACCATCCTGTACACCATATAGCTTGGGGTGAAAATTCAACAAGTGATGGATCACAAGCTACATTGAATCAACCAAATTCTAAATTTAGACCTTCTTATATATCCAAACATGAAAAGATTCCACATGATGAACATACACTTTTTAAGATGAACATAAAAGATGACAATTCAACAAATGATAATGAACATCAGATGCATATTAGATATAAACCATCATATGTTTCTAATTCTGATAAATCCTTACGATTATCTTTACATGATAATCCACTTGACAATGAAGTACAAATGTCACAAAATGTAGTTGAAGCACATAATGAATATTTTAAAACGAATGAACCTCCATATGATAATACAAATGAATCTTTTAATATGAATGAAAAAGATCAAACGTATTGGAATATTGAAGAACAAGTAGAAAACAATAAAAAGGTGAAATTTAGGTCCAAGTCAACAAGTCATGGATCAAAGAAGCCCATGTCAAAAAATGCAAGAAAAAGTGAATCTTCCAAACTATCCAAATCTTGGTCATTATTTCAAGATTCACCAATTAATGAATCATATGCAACTACAAGTGAAAATGAAAAAATAATTTTGAGCAAAAACAATGAGGAATCAACCAATTATGAAAATGAAAAGGATGAGGAAATGAAATCTCAAATTGAACCATTGAATGCACCAAAGTCTTCAAAACTCAATAAATCAGTATCTTATTCTCATTTAAGTAAAGGATCAAAGTCTTTGAAACTAACTAAATCCTTATCCTATGCTCACCCAAGTAACAAAATAACTTCTCCAAAAGTAAGCAAACCATTTTCCTTTACCGAAAAATTCATGTCCTTATTTCAAAGTTCACAAAGTAATCCATCAACAAAAGAACAACTTGAAACTCAAAACCAAACTCAAAATAGTGAACTAAAACAAGCTTCTGAGACAATATCAATTCCTCCAAATGAAAGAAGTGAACTTGATGAGTTGAATGTTTTATTTAAGATGAATGATGATAGTAAGAATGAACCCCCATCCACACACTTATCTATAATAAATAATGATGATAATAAGGACTTTGCATCAAATTCTATGTTTCAAAATCAAAGTAATATAAATGTAGTAGAAAATGAATCAATTGATTGTAGTGTAATGGATGCATCTAGAAGAGCATCTATTGAAGAAGTTCGGAAAGAATTATCTTCTAAACTAAAAAATATTCAAGATGTAGTTCCATCTATTTCACATCATATTGAAAGGAATCATGAACCAAGACGCTATTCTGTGGATAAACTTGGGGATAGTTTTAAAAATTTACAACAAAGGTCTCAATCAACATCAAACTTGTCTAGAACTTCGCTATATTCTAATTCACATAAGCCACGCCCAAAATCACTTGTTATTTCACGATTTCATTCTCCAAGTACACAAAAATATAACTTAGAAGAAAATGTTGTTGAACATGTTGATTTGAAAGAAGAAAACTACTATGACAATGATGTAAGAGACTTGATGAGTGGAAGAGAACCCATTAGAGGAAAACAATCTATAGGAATAAGGAAATCAATGGGTGGAAAACCATCATCAGAAATAGGGGAAGCAATGGATGAAAGAGAATCCATGGAAATAAGAGAATCTATAAATAAAGGACAATATATGAATGAAGAACAATCAATCAATAGTAGAAAATCAATGGGTGGTAGACAATCTATGGGGATAAGAGAATCTACAAATAGTAGACAAGGAATTGATGAAAGAGAATTCACGAGTGGAAGACAATCAATGGAAATAAGACAATCTATGGGTGGAAGAAATTCTATGGGAATAAGAGAACCTATGGATGGAAGAAATTCTATGGGAATAAGAGAATCTATGGGTGGAAGAAATTCTATGGAAATAAGAGAATCCACAAGTAGTAAACAAGGAATTGATGAAAGGCAATCCATGGGTGGAAGTCAATCAATGGGAATAAGAGAATCCATGGGTGGAAGGAAGTCTATGGGAATAAGAGAATCTACAAGTAATAGACAAGGGATTGATGAAAGGCAATCCATGGGTGGAAGACAATTAACGGGAATAAGAGAATCTACAAGTAGTAGACAAGGGATCGATGAAAGGCAATCCATGGGTGGAAGACAATCAACGGGAATAAGAGAATCTACAAGTAGTAGACAAGGGATCGATGAAAGGCAATCCATGGGTGGAAGACAATCAACGGGAATAAGAGAATCTACAAGTAGTAGACAAGGGATCGATGAAAGGCAATCCATGGGTGGAAGACAATCAACGGGAATAAGAGAATCTACAAGTAGAGGACAATATACAGATGGAAGACAATCAATCAATACTAGAGAATCAATGGGTGGAAGGCAATCTATAGAAATAAGAGAATCCACAAGTAGTAAAAAGGGGATCGATGAAAGAGAATACATAGATGGAAGACAATCAATAGGAATAATAGAATCCATGGATGGAAGAAAACCTTTATGGGAAGAATTTATGGAAATAAGAAACCCAATAGATGGAAGACAATCATTGGGGATAAGAGAATCCATGGGTGGAAGACAACATATAGATCAAAGACAATCCATTGATAGCAAAGAATCAATGGATAGCAGACAAACTATGGGAATAAGAGAATCTACAAGTAGTAGACAAAAATTTGATGAAAGAGAATTCATAGGTGGAAGACAATCAATGGGAATAAGAGAATCTACAATTAGTAGAGAAGGGATTGATGAAAGTGAATATACGGACGGAAGACAATCAATTGGAATAAGAGAATACATGGGTGGAAGGAAATCTATGGGATTACGGGAATCCACAAGTAGTAGACAAGGAGCTGATGAAAGAGAATCCACTCGTGGAAGAAAATCAATGGAAATAAGAGAACCCATGGGTGGAAGGAAATCTATGGAAATAAGAGAATGCACAAGTAGCAGACAAGGATTTGATGAAATAGGATATTCGGATGGAAGACAATCAATGGGAATAAGAGAATCTATAGGTGGAAGGAATGCTATGGGAATAAGAGAATCTATGGGTGGAAGGAAATCAACGGGAATAAGAGAATCCATAGGTAGTAAAGAAGAAATTGATGAACAAGAATCCTTGGGTGGACGACAATCTATAGGAAAAATAGAATCCACCTATGGAAGAGAGTCCATGGGAATTAGGGAATCTACAAGTAGAGGACAATATATGGATGAAAGAAAATTATTTAATAGTAGAAAATCAATGGGTGGCAGACAATCTATGGGAATAAGAAAATCTACAAGTAGTAGACAAGAAATTGTTGAAAGAGAATCTACAGATGGAAGACAATCTATGGGAACAAGAGAATCTACGGGTGGAGGACAAATCATGAATGAAAGACAATCAATGGGAATACGAGAGTCTACAAGTAGAAGACAATATACAGATGAAAGACAATCAATTAATAGTAGAGAATTAATAGATGGTAGAGAATCTATGGGGACAAGAGAGATTACAAATAATAGACAAGGGATTGATGGAAGAGAATACACAGATGGAAGACAATCTATAGGAATAATAGAATCCATGGGTGGGAGGAAATCTATGGGAATAAAAAAATCAATGGATGGAAGACAATCCATGGGAATAAGAGAATCATTCCGTGGAGCACAAAACATGGATAATAGACAATCAATGGACATTAGAAAATCTATAGGTAGCAGACAATCTACAAGAATAAGGGAATCCATGGGTGGTAGACAAATAATGGAAGAAAGAGGACCTATGGGCAAAGAACAAATTATGAATGAAAGACAGTTTATGGCCAATGAAAAATTAATGGAAGAAAGACAATCAATGGATGGACGACAATCTATAGGAGAAAGACAGTCAATGGCAGAAAGACAATCATTGGGCAGAGGACAATCCATAGGAGAAAGAAAATCAATGGGAGAAAAAGAGCCAATGGCAGAAAGACAATCTATGGAAGGAAGACAATCCATGAGAGAAAGACAATCTATGGGAGAAAGAAAACCAATGGGACAAAGACAGTCAATGGCAGAAAGACAATCAATGGGTGGAAGACAGTCCATGGGAGAAAGACAGTCAATGGGTGGAAGACAATCCATGGGAGAAAGACAATCAACTGGAGAAAGGCAGTCTATGGGAGAACAACAGTCAATGGATGGAAGACAATCCGTGGGAGAAAGAAAACCAATGGGACAAAGACAGTCAATGGCAGATAGACAATCAATGGGTGGAAGACAATCTATGGAAGAAAGACAATCAATTGGAGAAAGGCAGTCTATGGAAGAACAACAGTCAATGGGTGGAAGACAATCCGTGGGAGAAAGACAGCCAATTGGAGAAAGATTGTCAATGGGAGAAAAAGAAGCGGTGGGTAGAAGACAATCTAGAGGAGAAAGACAATCAATGGGTGGAAGACAATCCGTGGGAGAAAGACAATCAATGGGTGGAAGACAATCCGTGGGAGAAAGACAATCAATGGGTGGAAGACAATCCGTGGGAGAAAGACAGTCAATCGGAGAAAGATTGTCAATGGGTCAAAGAGAAGCAATTCGTGAAAGACAATCCATGGGAGAAAGACAGTCAACGGGGGAAAGACAATCCATGGGAGAAAGACAGTCAACGGGGGAAAGACAATCTATCGGAGAAACACAATCAATGGGAGAAAGACAGTCTATGGGAGAAAGACAATCTATAGGAGATAGACAATCTATGGGAGAAAGACAGTCTATGGGAGAAAGACAGTCTATGGGAGAAAGACAACCTATGGGAGAAAGACAACCTATGAGAGAAAGACAATCTATGGGAGAAAGACAATCCATAGGAGAAAAAGAATTTATTGGAGGAAGACAATCCATGAGAGAGAGACGTTCAATTGGAGAAAGACAATCAGTGGATGGAAGACAATCCATGGAAGAAAGACAATCCATGGGAGAAAGACAATCCATGGGAGAAAGACAATCCATGGGAGAAAGACAATCCACGGGAGAAAGACAATTCATGGGAGAAAGACAATCCATGGGAGAACGACGGTCCATGGGAGAACAACAATCCATGGGAGAAAGACAATCCATGGGAGAAAGACAATCCATGGGAGAAAGACAATCCATGAGAGAAAGACAATCCACGGGAGAAAGACAGTTCATGGGAGAAAGACAATCCATGGGAGAACGACAGTTCATGGGAGAAAGACAATCCATGGGAGAAAGACAATCCATGGATTGAAAAGAAATAGAAACAAAGAATTGTTCTCTATAATATTCAAGAAAAACATTGATTGACAAATGAAAACAAAAAAAGAACATGCAAAAAATAGAAAAAAGTATATGAGTCTATACACTGGAATCTTCGTGCTTTGGCACCTACAAATGAAATATTAATGAAAAATGAAAATCTAACGTTGCCATCAACAAAGAGTGGTTTAAATAGAGTATAATGGTTAGAACAAATACTCTTAAAACAAAGTATAATGATTTATACTCTGAAAAAATATATTTTGATACCAACAACAAATATATCAACAAATAATACTAACAGTGATATTATCAACAATAATGATCCTGATTATTATAGATGTGATACTTAGCTCTTAAAGAGCCCAATATACTTATGATCAAAATATGATATAGATGACAATCTCAATGACTAAATTGATATCTTTTGAATATACAATGTTGATGAATGACAATAGATTGATCATTGTATTACTTTAAAACAATTGATAAAAAATTAATAGATTCTTTGAAAGAGAATGAAACGTTGTGAACATTGTAGTTTCACAAATTTAATGAGTAAATTTTGCGAAAGCAACTTTTTTTGGCAGAATTTTGTACCAAAGAATCATTTGATTATTTTTAATTAGGTTTAATCATATATTAACACACTGTGATATTCTAAAATTCTTTGCATGTGCCTGTAGATAAATAATTTATTTATTAATATTTGTTAGGATTATATATTTAGTTATTTATATATTTTTGAAATTATAGATATATATATGTATTTTTTAAAATATTTTTTATCTATTTATTTACATATTGTTTCAAGAAGACACGGGTTTCTACTTGTACAATATAAAACCTATAATAGATTATTTTAGGTTCCTGTAGAAGATAAGATTAATTTGAATTAATGAAAATAACTCAAATTGGTAAGTAGTATAAAGTATGATACATTATATGTATTAATACTATGATTCACTATCCATACTAACATAATATAGAAAATCATTTTTGAAATAAATTTATGCTTGTATTGACTTTTATATATTTATTTTATAAAGATGAAATCATTTCATCAAAATATTTCATTATATAAATTATATTTCCAAAGGATTCTATAAATTGATAATGAAGACAAAAAGGAAATGTGTAAAATAAAGCCCTCGGTGCATTATATCTTGATTTGGATGAAAAGTTTCATCTGAGACTCTTTAAATTTCATTTATAACATTAATTTCTTATATCTTAATAATAATTGCAATGCAATAAATGGATAGATCTTTATTGATTACATACTACATTAAGTCTTTTGAAATATTGAAGTTAAGTACGTATAATTTTAGAATAAAAATTTAGATACTATATTAATCTTATAATTACATATAAAATTTATGAATTTGTCATGTATAGGAATTTTAAATATCTGAATATGATGAATGTAGGATTCAAATAAATCTTAATATTAGTTGCGATTCACTTGAAGGCTTTATAGATGATGGTACAAGCACACTAAGCCCTACACATTTTGAACAAAAATAGAGAATTTCATGAATATTTGAAAAAAGTAAATTACATTTGGTCTGGTTGGAGATGGAAGTTAACTTGATTTTACATGTGGGCCTAATTTTTTATTTATTTAATCCCTTTTACAAGGATTATTTTAGGGACGCTAAACTTGAGAGGAGGTACATTGTGACACTAAAATTAAAATAATTAAACTAAAGTTAGTCCTACTTGTAGAATCTTGTTATCTTCCTCAACCAACCAACAAAAGTATAGAAAGAATTATTTTCAATTTTTTGTTGAATCACCCGTTTTTAGTGACTTTGGTGAATAAGACTAAATATTGATTACAAATGGCAAATTGCCCTTGAACCCTAGGATCCACTAGTGATGTCCATCATTCCACCAAATTCAAAAATGTAATCGTCTTCATTTATGTACCCTTAAAATAAATTTATTCCCAAAATGGGACACTACGACATCAAAAGTGGGATAGTTTTGTATGTTTATACCCATGATATAATTGAAAAGTGTAAAATTTAGGCAATTTCTTTGTCCAATATCTTCTTAAAGTCTTGTATTTGAGATTGACATTGCATACAGTCATATATATATATATATATAATTAAAAAAAAATAGACTTTAGTGTTTATTATGAGTTTCCTACTTTTATTATCTATTAAATATTAACCCTCTTCAATCATTGTTAATTTAGGATACGGATTCAAGTTTTTTTTTAACAAAGTGCAATTGCTTAATTTTGCGGTTGCAAGTTAGTTGGAAATATATTATAGTTGGAATACTTCAATTTTAATGTGCCACAAAATTCCAATTGCAAAAACAAAGTCAATAGTAAAGTCTAATGGTACTGCAATTTAGTTATTTGGAACCCTCAAGGTTAAATGTTCTTAAAAAATATAAATTTATGAAATTGATATAAGGAAAGTGTCTAATTTAAATGCCCTATTTAGAATTTAGAATTTTTAGATTTTAATAAATGACCTTATGTACATTTCAAAATTAGATACACATTTTATGTTGAGATATTTATGATGAGATACAAGTTGATGTATCTATTTATTTTTTATATTTGGATTGTGGATTGTCCTTGCCAATTTCCAATATATAAGATTTACATCATGTACATAAATATAAAAATGTAAATAAATTCAAATTTACTTTAAAATCATAGTATCTTAGGCTACTTTAGTCATTATATATATATATACTATTTCAATTATACTATTTTTCAATTTTTCTAAAAGCCCCTAAAAGCCAAGATTTTGGATTTGAAATCATAAAATCATACTAAAATACATGCCTATTAATATGAAAGGTACGATGATATAAACTCATACTCTAACAATATAACATTAATCATAATTTTAGACTTAAGCACATGTTTATATTTCAAATGCACCTACACTTTGAACTTTAAATATATTTTCATATTTTTAGGGTTTATTGTGGTATTTCTTACCTCTTTTAATTGTGTTTCATTGACATCGTATTAAGAGAGATTGTACACAATATCATCAAATAAGTACCTCATAAGCATGATATTTACCATTTTTTCCAAGTAAAATTTTTGAACCACTAAAAAAAAACTGATTCCATCTCATAACTTTTTGGCTATTTAGGCAAGTTTTTATGACCTAGATATAAATCACAAATTTTTGGACTTTTCAAAGAGATGTGCAATGGTAGTAGTATTGTTGGTCATAAAAAAAAATAATCGAGACTGATGAAAAAGTTATGCCATTTGGTTGACTCAAATGCTACTTCAGGTTGTTTACTACAACCTCTATTACCACCAATGAGATTTTTTATGAAGTAAATTAGAAAATAAAATAAAATTCAGTACAAGTAAGAAAAGAAAAGAACTTTACATCGTGCAAATAATCCAATGTAAGGCATATCAAACGTTTCCACACCTTGCCAAACTAAGAACCAAGAACCTTTTTACTTCTTTTCATATAAATTAGATACTTTTGTTTATGAAATTTATTCATTTATTTTCTCTTCTATAAAATGTGTTATAATATCTTTATTTTCATTATATGAGTTTGCATTCCATGAGGAATTATTGAGTTTACAATAAAACTTAAATTTGTCATGGTATTTTTTGAACCTTCATTCCTTAATACAAAGTTTAAAAGTAATTTACATTGTTCTTTTACCTCTAAAGTTTGATGTAAAAAGAATGAACATTATGTGAACCATAATGTTAAAAATTTGTCATGGTAATGTTAATAGACAAAATCGATTGATTTTTTTGAAATTATGTAGAATACAATATATTATATTCTACTATTGGAATATATCTAAAATAACTTATATAGTTGTTTTTGAGCTTTTTAAAAAGACACAAGTTCAAAAAAAATTCTGATATATTTGAAAAGAATTTCACTTAATAAGGATGTTGTAGCGGGATAGGAACTATGCTCATATATATTCTCAGAAACTCTTTGCTTCTCGTGTGTTCCTTTGCACCAAGCCTTTAAGCCACTGAGGAGGTGCCATCAACTGTGGAAGCTGAAGTTTTCTTTCGATACCTTTTTAAAAAAAAGAAATCCGTGTAATAAATAAAATGTGAATAGTAGACATAGTGAATTGTAGATTGGCCTTTGTTGAGCCCTTCTGATAATACACTCCTCCAATGCAGAACGCAACAAGTGCAACAATAGATATACATTTGTTGAATTACATGTTAAATGTTGCCTACTAGACCATTAATTACACAAAGCGCCAACAACAAATCTAGGAGTGCATCTTGCCTCCTTCAAAGTGTTCCATTGTCTGCTTCACGTTCAATGTCTATGCATTTGGCATGTCATTTTCATGCCAACTGATTTATGAGAGCTTGAATAACGTTGTTTCAAATAGGAGACATAACATGTTTCAAATAGGAGACATAACATGTTTCAAAAGGCCTATTGTGTATGGAGATTGTAAATGATCTATTTTCATCCATTTTTTTTTAATTGTAGCTATGATATATTTTACACCATAAACCAACATTGTTTTTAAAACCTATTTTTTAATTTTACAAAATCCAAATCAAGATTCTATTAATTGATTTTATCATGCATTGTTAATAACTTTTGAACTACTATTTATATGTATATATTCCAAAACGTAAACATACTCATATTATAATGCTAAAATAAAGTTAAGCTTGATAGAATCATTAAAGATTAATATGTAGAAATCATAATTTAAGAATTAAATAAGTAGCAATTATAAATCAAAGAATATCCTCTAGAACAACAAACATATGAGCTTTCAAAGGATTATTGTAGATAGAGATTATGGATCATCTCTTTTCACCCATTTTTTATGAATTGTAGTATGCTCACATTTGAATTATGAATCTACATTGGTTCAAAACCTATTTTTTAACCAAGTCTAAATTAGGGTTCTATTAGTTGTCTAAATTGGTCTAAATCACGGATAGTAATATTTTTTTATGGTGCATTATCAATGAATCTTAAACAATTCATTTTTTAGATAATTTTTCTCAAAAATGCAAACGAGCTCATATTATTACATATGCTAAAATCAACTTAAATATGATAATTTTATTACAAACCAATATGTAGAAGTTATAATCTTAGAATTATATGCATAGCAATTATATTTACGGTCTAGTCTTGCACAAGCTACATTATAGGACACTTCTCCCAGCTCTTTCTGCTATGGAGTGTGATAGAGTTGGGCATTGAATAGCAAGGTACCGTTGGGAGTACGGGCTTCTATTTTGGGTGTGGGCAGATGGGACTAGGCGCATGATTCTGAGGCCAGATCAGAGGGCTTTGTTGATAATGCAAGTACACAAAGAGCTAGGACATTATGGTGTGCGTCAGACTCATTTGATGTTGCGCAACCACTATAAGTGGACCAACATGTATTAGCAGGTCGCCACGTATGTTTCTCGGTGCGAAGTGTGTGATTGGATTAGATCTAGCTTCAGCACCTTGTCACCGCAATTGCAGCCTTTGCCCATTATGGGGTTGAGCTACGGGTGGTCCTTGGATTTTGCTGGTCCACTTGTCGCGACTCCACACAGAGCCAAGTATGTCTTGGAGATGGTGGAGCATTTTAGCAAGTGAATTGAGCTTGTGGCTCTTTTGTAGAACTCTTTAGTGTTGGCGGCCATGGCATTCCTCAACCGAGTGTTGGCTCGTATTGGAGCCCGCGCTAAGGTTTTGACAGACGAGGGGCATGAGTTCCTTGGCGCTTTTGAAGCTTTGTGTACAGTACCCTCACACAAGTATACGTACTTTTGATTTTGTACATTTCCACACTACACTGCTGCCAACTTTGGCACCCTCCTGAGGGATGAAATATTGTCAATTTACCATGAAATTTTTGGCACAAGATCACCTTTATGTTGACAACATGTGTGCCAAATTTCAAAGCCAGAAGATGAATACAAAAAAGATATCCAAAATCTACCAAGATGTGTAGTTGTGAGCCATTCACAACTAACCAACTTTGACACCCTCCCAAGGATTGAAAGAATTTTTTTTGCCCATGGAATTTCTAGCATGAGACCACCTCTATGTTTATAATAAGCGTGCCAAATTCCAAGGCTACATGATGAATAGAAAAAATGATATTCAAAATTGTTTCTTGTAATTAAAACTATTTTTGGTATAAAAATCAAAGAAGGGGCAAAATGGAGCGTTGAGTATTTTATGATACGAAGTCATCAAAATGCAAGTAAGTGAAATCAAAGTGGTGGATGGAAAGCTTCCATTGATGAGCATTGTGACATCAATAAGGTCAAAGAAGAAAATCATCACATCATTTCAATATAAATAATCAAGTTTATAAAGGAGTTTATTGAATACAAAAAAAATCAAATACAAAATGAAATACATGCAATAAATTATGGCCAATATTGATTCACGTTTGTCACTTATGATGTCCACTAATATTCCATGCTATCAATTCCACAAAGGATTATCAAATGCCATTCTCACAAGAAAACATCTATTTTTCCACAATTTGAGATTTATCTCAAGCACACAAAGGTTGATTTCCATTGATGAAAGGCATACACATGTTTACGATGATGGTTTACAATACCATAAAGACAACACTAAAGAAAATTGGCTTCATTCCAAACTGTGTATATTTTGAAAGCTCTCATACCAATCTTGAACAAAAGTGAGTATGAAGGCACTCTATTTTGGCATTCGATATCTTCCAAACCACAATTCAACTCCACCTCAAACTTTTCACCATTGTGTAATACATCATGTACTACAACTTTGATTTGCACACATTTCGGTTTTGTCCACCTATACTCATGGTATGATTTTTTGAATGGAAGTGAGTACAAATTGTACTCGGTTTTGTTTGTCACTGTAATCAACATAGAGGTCGTCTCATGCTAAAAATTACATGGGCAAAAAAAATTCTTTCAATCCTTGGAAGGGTGTCAAAGTTGGCAGCTGTGAAACTTTTCTTACAGCTACCCCATGTTGGTAAATCTTGGATATCTTTTTTTGTATAAATCTTCTGGCCTTGAAATTTGGCACACATGTTTTTAACATAAAGGTGATCTTGTGCCAAAAATTTCATGGTAAATTGACAAATTTTTAGCCCTTAGGAGGGTGCCAAAGTTGACAGCAGTGTAATGTAGAAACGTACAAAAGCAAAAAGTACGTATACTTGTGTGAGGGTACTGTACCAAGGCTTTGATTGACAACCGTACCACTTCTCGGGATCATTCGAAAGTGGACGGTTTGGCGGAGCATGTGGTTAAAATCGTGAAGCGGGGCCCAAGGAAGTATGGATTACTTTAGGGTGGCTACCGTGATTCGGATTTGATAATACCATGGATCGCCATGGGATATCAATTTAGCCAGGAGGCTTCCCTGGCTGCTTTTAGTCTGTATCAGTTGTTGTATGGGCAAGAGACAATTTTACCAAGTTTCGTTCAGGAAAAGTTCGCTCCGGTTGTGGATTTGGACGATCTAGACGTGTGGGCCCAATGTCCATGCGATTTAGCGGAGTTCTTCGAGCGGGCTATGCCCATGGCTATGGAGAACTTGCCCATTGCTCGTATTCGTAGCGGTGCATATCGATTTTAGCTCCGACGTTTTTCCACGACGTATTACGCTTATCTGCAGTGTAGGGCGCCTACGATGTTGAACGCCAAGGCATGGCGCACTATTCTTTGCGTGAATGATGTATTGCCGAGTGGTATCTTGTTGCTGGAAGGCAAGGATGGCCGGAAGTGTCGAGAGCACTCTAAGAATTGTGCTCCCTGCCATTTATCCATTGATGGCTCCGTTCATCCGGAGTTGGCGGTTGTTTAGAACAGCCTTCCGTGTTTTCTGTGTGGTGAGAAGAAGGGCGCGGCTACCATATTACTTTGTGACCATTGCCAGTGTGGTTAGCAACGACGCTAGGATGTGAGCAGTGAGCAGTGAGCGGTGAGCAGTGAGCAGTGAGGAGGGAGGATAAAAATGGACATGAGTATTCTAATTATAAGAATTTTCTATAAATAATATTTGGAATTTTCTAAAAAAAGCAACATTTTGCAACCTATTACCGTGGTTTACAAATGTCTTCTGTGATTTTTCACTTACAAATGGGCTATAAAATTGCTTCACATAAAAATAAATGTTGAATTTTAGGGACAAACCTAACCAAACTTTAATACGGAGTTGACTATTTCTCGTCATTAAATGGATGAATAAGTTTGGATGATATATTTCATAGATGGACAGAGTTTATGGATGAATGAAGTTTAGGGCATCCATTCAAAATCTCATCTAGTTTTACGAAAATTTCTCTATGAGCGATATGAAATTTAATGGGAAACAAAAATTATGTTAGTTTACAATGCTTCATAATTCATGCCACATAAAAAAATATACCTTTCAAGAGTGAAGATGAATCACTGAACTACAAGATTTTAAAGAAGTCAAAAGAGATTCTTCTATGCCAAAGAGCCTACTAAGCCCATTTTAATTTTAATTTTTTGTCTAATTTAGGTGATTTTTTTTCCCGTTCCCAACAATAGGTAAAACATGTTTCAAAATATTTTTCCTCAACAAATTCTACTATTTCTACAAGTGAAAATCGTTGAACTTCACAAGTTTTTTGTGAAGCCCAAAAGGGTTTTTCGGTACCAAGGAGCCATTTTGGCCCTCCAAAGTTTCGTGTAGTTTTCAAAGTTAAACTATAAATGAGGCAATAACTTGCCATAACTACTATGACCAAAACAAGAAAAACTTAGAGATTACTATTGCGGAGTAGGATCTGTACTTCATTGAAACTAAGACTTGGTGCATGTATTTACTTGTCGTCTTCCATGTTTGCCTTGCACAAGAATCTGTATACATAATACAAGTGTTTGCAATTCACCCTTGCTTTGCGTTGGCCTAATGCTCCATTGCGATGAAGATTATAGTGGAAGCAAGAATTTTAGTGTTCAAAATTACATAAAATTTTGGAGTGCCAAATGGGCACTTTGGTACCAAGGTGCCATTTTTCCCCTCACTCAGATTGAAGTGGAAGCAAGAATTGTAAAACTATGTAACATTGTAGTGAAAGCAAGAATTTTTGTATTCAAATATACGGAGAAGTTTGAAGTGCCAAATGGGCAATTTGAATAACCCCTTACGGAGAATTTTTCTTAACCCCTAAAGGACCGATGTCCCCTCGGGAGACGTTTTGAGTTTGGGTAAGGTACCACGTTCTCAATTCTAGGCATTATTTTCTGAGATTTTTTAACTGAATGGCCAACTTTTGATTAGCTTTGCGTAGACACAAATTTCGTAGAATTCCGACTTATAGTTCAAAAGTTACAATTTATTTTCACTTACATATACAAATAGTGCAGCAGTTTAGTGTGACAGATCACAAATACTGTCACCAAACTTTAATAACTTCTAAATTCAATAGAAATTCGAATTTTTGTCCATTTAAAAGAAAGAAAATGTCCTCTTGGAAAGGAAATCGAGATCTTTGCATCTACTGTACGGATTTGTGAATTTCAAATATTTGAGAAGGATATGATACATGCAAAATATAAAGTGTATTGTTGATTCTCGGCACATAGTTGCATTGCAGGATTTTTTAGGACATCTTCTACACCTCTTCTACTTCTAAAATTTAGTGCACATGTGCCTAACATGATCCTTTCCAAGTTAAGACAATAAAATCACGGCCCGTAGTGCAAAAAGTTTCCATAGAAGGTGGTCGAAGTTTGTTGAAGGTGTATAGTATGACCTGAAAAAAAGATTATGTCGCACTTCAAAGGCTAATATCTTTCAATCCGTGCGGTCAAACTTACCAAACTTTTTACCACACTTTCATACAAGTCTAGTACAAGATCCTACTGTTAAAGTTTCAAAAAATTGATTTTGTATCATTCTATGTTGAATGTGCTGAAAATGGCAATTTTGGAGTGTTTTTGAGGAAAAATTGCCTTGGTCCTATACGGATTAATGGGCGATAACTAAAAAAAATAAAATTCTGTATTCTTTTTTTGGTTTCCCTTGGTTTCGCCCTCAGGGCACTCCTCGGTACCGAGAAGCCCCTCAGCCGTTTTTTTTTTTTTTTTTTTTTGCTTTCGCCCTCATGACCCTCCTCGGTACCGAGGAGCCGTTCGGCTGGTTTTTTTGTTTTTTTGTTTTTTTGTTTTTTTTTTGGTTTCGCCCTCATTGGCCCTCCTCGGTACCGAGGAGCACTTCAGCTGGTTTTTTTTTGTTTTTTTTTGTTTTTATTGTTTTTTGTGGTTTTGCCCTCAGGGCCCTCCTTGGTACCGAGGAGTCCTTCGGTTGGTTTTTTTTTTTTTTTTTACTAATATTTTAGAAGTTGCTATATATTTTTTAATATAAGCTGAGCAATCATTCATCTACATTCATCCATCTATCTACATTCATCCAAATATCCTCCAAATAATTTATTTCGGGGTTTTTTAATCCAACTTTCTCCCATTTTGATCTTTTTTCATACCACAGAAATAGGTCACAATGTAAAATTGTTTCTTGTAAATCACCCCAAATCTGTGGTTATAGGGTGCCCAACTGAAAAAAATAGATTGCTTACTACTCACTCTTCACCGCTCACTGCTCACTGCTCACATTCTAGCATTCCTGGTGTGGTTGGCATATGGCTTGTTTGACGCTGTTTCTTTCTACTCTACCATCCAAGGATTGGACTTGCCCTCGTTGTTTAAGGTCTTTGAGCCATGTTTTCATCCATTGAAACGACTTGAATTCCTCGTGGACTTGTCACTGTGTGTTGCGTTGCCACCCAATTGGAGTTCTTCGTTTCGATTCAGGGATAACCAACGATAAGATTGACCAAGGGATTGACAATAAAGTTGCCTAAGGCGATTAAAGATGGGGCTCACAACCTCACATTGCACCGGGCCTACCCTCTCTTTGTTACTTCTCCATATGCTTATTGATTCGGCGATGGGCAATATTTTCGACTGATTGTGTATAGTTGTTGCAACAACATCACCGTGGCGTTTAGTCTCGTTAGTGTTGTTTGGTCCTAGATGGATAGAGGGTCTTTTTATCTACTAGGGGGGGCACTTGAGGATGTACTACGCAGAAGAAGAACGTCGGGATCCGAAGGGGGGCCGACGTGAATAAAGTGTCTGTTTGTTCCACCACTAAGACCATGCCCACCAGACAAGGAATTAGTAGTATGGAACTGCTTCTCCCTCTCGAGGGTAGACACTATGTAACAAGTAGCCAAAACACACAAGTAACCAACCATAACCAAAGGGGAACAAGACGAGGAGAGGAAGAGGGAAACATTGGGAGGAGGGAGGGGGGTGTATTTCTCAATGTAGGAGTTTTTTTTTGTTTTTTTTTAAGTTTTAAAGATAAGTAATGGGTAATACTGTGGAGGGTCTTGTGTGTGGGGGAGGGCTTGGTTGTTTTCAATTTTGCGTTTATGTAGTAGGATGGACATAGCATGTTGGATGGTAATGGTGTTAATGTTTTTGAAAGTGTGTACAATTGTATCAATGGGGATTTTAAAGGTATCTTCGAGGGTTCTTATAGATGGGATAAAGGCGGTGGCACAAGCGCCGGCTATGATTACAATAAGGGGGTCCACTTTCCATCCGAGTGCTATGATGTCATCGATAAAGGATTGGTATTTTTTTAAAAAAAATTCGATTGTTTCTGGGGAAAATCTATCATCATAATATGTGAATTCGATGAATTGAATGGTGTAGTTTTGGTTTATGTGGTCGGGTGTGGGATCGTTGTATGGTAGGCCTCTAACACAAAGTATGTCCGGTTTGAGTCTAGCATTGCAATGACAACGTTGAGTTGCACATGTACATGGGAGTAGCCTAGGGGGGACCGTATTTTCTTGTGGGTTGTTGTTAAAGGTGCCGGCATTCATGAGAATAAAACATCTCGATTCGTTATGGGAGGTCATTAGTTTTCGAATTTCCCATACCGCTTTGTTATGCCTTTTGACAATTAAGGAGTGTATGTGGTGGTTTTGGCATTTAAGTAAAACATGGAGCCATGTGTCGGGGTCCGTGGAAGTGCATATGGGACATGTTATGGATGGAAATCTTTCTATTCCAAAGAAGAGTTGTTTTCAGGAGTTTTCCATATATTAACCAGTACAGAATTTGATGAGACATGTTATTTGTGAGTCGGAAATAATGGGATTTTTCCAAAAATTTGTAGAGAGTTCATTGTCTATGTTGTTGTTGCTAGTCCATTTTTCTATGTTAGGGAAGTTTTGAGAGATTGTGTCAAGGTTGTTATAGAGGTCTTGTTTTTTGAGATATTTGCTCAAGAATCTAACCGGGCCTTTATAAGGGGTATCTTCTTTGGAAGGCCAATCTTCTTTTTGAAAGTAGTATGGGGTAGCATGGGCATGTTTGTATGGATCTTTGGCATTTTTATGTGTTTTTTCTCGGCCCTCTTTTGCTAATTTATCTGCTTGTCCATTTCCATCAATATTGGCATGTGCTCTAACTTTGTGAAGGGTTGTGATTTGTGTTCGGATTTGTAACATTTGGACCATTGACATTAATATGGTTTTGTCGGGGTGGCTATTGTGGAGGGTAGGGTGTGTTATTTGGGTGTTTAGTAGGTAAAGTGCATTGATACAATCGGTGAATATGTGTGCAGGTTCGCTGTTGTATTTTGTTGTGATAATTTGTAGTGTTTTGTGGATGGCCACAAGTTCTGCTCTAAGGATATTTTGTAGTCCATGGAGTCTTTTGGCTAATTTAATTTCTTCGGTAGGATTATATATGCCATAGCCAGATTTTTCTCTGCGCCAATTTCTCGGGCTAACTTGTTCTGGTGGTTTGAAGGAGCCATCGGTATAGTAGCTATATGCGGGGTCAAATTTTGGTGAGGTATGAGTTTGGTAGTTCGGGAGGGGGGGAGGTGTTACAAGGTAGTCTAATGTATTGTTGAAGTAGTTTAGTTTTGACCATTTTTTGCTTCGGTTTATGGGGGTTGGTATAGGTGTCGGTGGGGCCATTTTAGTGCATAGTTGGTGTATATTTAGAGTATTTGCTATGGAGGTGAGTTCAACAAGTTGTTCTAGAGTACCAAGGGGTTGATTTTGGTGGTGGACACATATTATTTGTAAAGTAGATGGTTCAATCCGGGACTTTTTTAGCTCGGGTGGAATAATAGGTTCTTCGTATGGTATTGAGTCTGTTTCAAATAGTGCAATGATATGAAAGTCTATAAATGGGCTTGAGTGTTGGTTAAAGTTTTGGTACGAGTTGTTGTCCGGTGTGATGATGAGTGTAGATGTGTGGTTTGGGTCATGTTTGGCGGCAAGGCAGCCCCAATGTAATGCTTGTTGTATTTCCTCCTCATTCTGGGGGTGAGCTATACCATTACCAATCCATTTGTAGTCAAAGGCCTTTCCCAAGGAGCCAAATATTTTATCTCTTTCAAAGGGTGAGTAGAATTTTTTTTAGTTTGGTGGAGCATGTGATGGGGGAAGAAAAGTATGATTGTTCAATGTTATAGGATCAAATTAATGAGTGTAGAATGGGTATGGGTATTGAGTATTGTGCACTTTTGAGGGGATTTTTTTTGGAATACGGTATTTATATCTCTGGTATAGCCAAATTAATTCGGTTTCAATGATTGGGTTGTTGGTTCAATATTTGTAGGAGTTTGTAGTTTCATGTTGTATTGATTCCATAGCCATTGGAGTCTAGTAGTGGTAATAGTGGATAAATGCCGGCCATTTTCTTCATATAGGTGTGCTTGATTGTTATCTATTTTAATTGTGTTCGAGAATGTGAGTATATCAATTTTGGGGTTACATTGTGTTGTATTGATGTTTAGAAGTGGAATAATTATAGGTGGAATTACGGATCTTCGGTCTTGGAGTTGTTCTTGAGGGTGGTGGGCTTGAATGATTTTCGAGTAGAATTTATTTTGGATTCTTTGATAATATTGTTTTAAATTTTTGGTGTTGTATGTGGAGGTATTGCGTTCGTGTCGTGGAAAGACGTTTCTTTGAGGAAGCCATTTGTTGAATGTATTGTTCTTGTGTTGCCATTGGCATAAATCTCTTGTATAAGTATTTTGTATATTGTTAGTATCTATGTGTTGTATATGTTCATGATGTATGGTGTTATTAATGGGGTATATGGTGGGATTTTAAGGATGTATGTTGGAGGACGGGGGTGGTATGGGTGCGAGGGATTGGGAGGGTGGAATGGTGGGGGATATTTCTTGGGATGATGTTATTGTTGATAGTAATGAATGGACCTTGGAGTATGTAGGAATATGGATGTATGTTACATTTGTACTACGTATACTTGTTTTAGTGTATGTTTTTCATTTATTTGATGTTGGATAGGACTCTCCATCTCTTGTGGTTATCGATCTTTCTTTACACGACACTTGTCGCAAGACGATTTCATTGATTTATTAACATTGCATTCATCGATGGATGATTCCAATCTAGTTATGGTTGTGTGTCTGTTCGTATAGCGCAGGACACGTCCTTGTCTTGACGTCTTTGTCAAGTCAAACTTTGTGAGTGAATTAGACAGTGTTAAGTGATTACCTTTACTTGTAAGTGATTGTTTATCATCAGTAAAGGCTCCGCATTCTCTTATACTACTTGCACTCGTTGATTCTTCCTTTGCGGAGTGCGAGAGGCTTGACTAATCTTGAAGTTTACTGGTTATTCCTTGAGGGTGTACTACATATACTTGTTTTTGTATATGTTTTCTGTTTATTTGATTGGTTAGGACTCTCGATCTGTTGTGGTTATCAATTTTTCTTTACGTGTCCTATTGCAATGTGCGGCATGCGCCACAATGGTTGTTCATTGTTGAAGTACATGTCAAATGTTGATAACCACACTATCAACCATACAACGTGCCAACGATAAATTTGAGACTACAACACATGCTACTTGACGAGCTTGACATACGTTATCTCACACAACCGCAACTTTCTCTTCTGTTTGTTTGGTCCACCTCCATTGACGTCTTGCATTGTGTGCTTGACACTCATCATTTATAGAAGAAGAAGAACTCCGATGTCCGAAGGAGACCGGCGTGAATATAGTGTTTGTTCATTCTCTTCACTAAGCATATGGCCACGGGACATAAGCTAGTGTTATAGAACTACTCCCCCCTCTCGAGGGTAAACACTTTTCTACACTAAGTGCTTCCCTATATTAATTGCCTTAGAGACAACCGACATGTCATCTCCCCCAAGGGCTCTGTGGATTCCCATACAACGAGGTCATGGGACCCCCACCATAATTGGGTGGACTATGGTGGTAGGCACCACGCCGGCAATAGGATTTGAACTCACAACCACCTCACCGGTGTGCCATGACCCAAACCACTACACCAAGGCCGAGGTGCCTCATCATTCGTATGTATAGCACGTCAATCTCAAACCACCTGAATTTGGCAAGCTTGAGTGGATTCTTCTTGAACAACAAACATTACTACTTTCTAAAATAAACTTCCAATTAACATTTCAAAACCACATTCACATTTTTGTTTTGGCTTCAAACTTCATGTTTCAATGTCGTTTTCTCATGAGAGTATGTTAATGCGTTCTAGAGGTGCAACAACCGTCTCGGGTAATCCACCGGCAAATCCTCCAACCTTAAAAAATTGTTGAATATATGCTTTCAAGATTTCTTGAATTATTTGTTATGAATTATTTTAGATTTTTTACATTTATTCCCAAAAACATTTCAATTGATACAAAGAAAAATCTTTGTTGTAATGAATTCCATATTTTAGCAAACAGAACCCGATACACTCAATATAGGCCATTGGCACACAACAACCCTACAATCACAACTTCAACCTCAAAATGCTTCACAAAAATTTCTAGCTTCGGTTCATCTCCTTCATCTATTGACCACTTATCAAGCTATCTAGTATAAAACAACCCTAACCTCATAGCCAACACCCCTTCAATAGAATGATTTCATTGCATTAAATGCCATGTGTAGCTCCATAGCAAAGTCATAATCCTTGAGTTTATTTTTTTGGGAGAAAAAGAAGGTTTTGTCCCTAGAAAGACAAATTTTCTCATTTTGATTTCTACGGAAGCATCGCTAGAAATGTCCTCAATGACTCAAAAATAGAAAAATATCACTGAAAATGATATACTTTATTCTTCATGATTTCCCATGTTTACATTCTAATAAATAAATAAAAATTTAAGGAAGAATAGTGCCAGATCTCCAAGTCTGGGAAGTCAGATAACGATCAACGGAGTGACATTCTGACGGTTTGAAGTGCACTGACAACAAAGCTGAATGTAGCGTCACCGTACATGTCTGATTTGTTCAAGTCACAATCAAACAAGGCATGTACAACAGAGGTGGAATCCCGGAAAGAGATTGTGCCAGAGACGACGACGTTCAGAACGCGGCGGCAACCGCGGTGACTTCCTCGCCCAAAGACTTCGTCGGGAACTGCATTCCAGAGCCCTACCTCTTTCCGGCCAGTTTGACTGCCACCACATCGCAGTTCTCTGCTTTGATGGCCGATGCACATGCCGGTGTGACGCTCCTTGCACGCAACGTCGGAGCTCACCAGTGCGGGTACTGCCGGTGCGTGGGCGTCGACGCCGTGCTGCGCCCAAGCGCCAGCAGTAGTAGCGAGGCGAGCGTCGGCGCGGAGGATTCCACTGGAGCTCGGTACCGCGGGTCGGGGACGAATGGGTTGTTGATCGTGGACATCGGGGGGAGCGATCGGTCGTCGGGTCTGGTGCAGGGAAGCGCGTTTGTGGGCGACGACGACGACGACGTGCTGTACGTTGCGGATATCGTGGCGTCGAATCTAGAGGAGCTTTACAGTGGGCGGTATCCGAAGCTGAAGCTCGCGTTCGACGACTGGGAGAAGAGCCTGGAGACGAGTTTGAAGAGGCGGGAGTACAAGGAGGCGCTCCGGGATGCTATCCGGAACGAGATTTACCAGGTGATTGGGTACTACATCGTGTTCCAGGGCGTTATCTTCACGGCGGTGGCGCAGGCGTCCGTGCTGCGGTGCCAGAACTGGTGGACGTCGTTCCTGTTGTCGCTGTTGACTTCTTTGGTCACCATCGCGGTCGTGTTGCAGAAGCTGCAGGACTTCTGGGCGCTGGAGACGACGATTGCGGGCGAGATCGTCACGGCTAAGGTAATACCCCAATGGTGGAATATTTCCTAATGTCATTTCATTTGCAAGGGGCGGCCCCCTCGAGCGTCTCGGCAAAAATATCTCGTGGAAGTGGCTAATAAGCGATTCAAGCCCTTTCAGTGGCTTGTTTTGTGATTTTTCTCGACAAAGGGTTTCAAGGGCTGTTTTGTATTGTAGCTCTTGCACTTTTTGATTCACCGGGCAAGTGAATGAATGAGAAAAGGCTCTTGATTCGTGGTGCAATTTTAGATCCAGCTTTTCCAGTAACGAGGCCGAGTAGGGTTTTAGTGAGAGGTCAGCAGGATTTTAGGGTTTGATGTACAGAGATGATAATCGGTCGGAAAGAGACCAACGCAGGACTCCAATCATGTTGATCAGCGGTGTGGCGCTCAACTTCACTGGTTGCATGTGAAGAAGTTGCAGACATCCGACATTCTCTGATGGGTGTGCAGGTTTTGAAGAACCAACCTGAAGATTTTCATAGACTTATGTGCACCGAAGCCACGAATTTCTTAGATTTTGAAGACGTTCAATCAGCTCTCAGCTGACGGATTGGCCGTGGTTTTTGTGCAGGTTTTGAAGAACCGGATCAGTGATGTGAAGCTGAAGGTGGGACCCGCCAGGTTCAACTTCAAGAAACACGCGCTCGACGGTTTGCCAGAGAGGAGGAAACCGGGAACCAGTGTGCAGCTCTACAGGTTTACAGTGATCACAGTCCTGCTCTGTTTCTCCGCAATATTCTTGGTATCTAGCTGGATAACTCTTTGCAGACCAGGCAGTGCTCCACCTTCGTGACGCTCTTTGCACTGAACCCGCTGACAACGTACGTTTTCTCACTCATCCTCGTTTCTTGTATCAAATCAGAGGACATCCCCATATTTAGATGTCACGCTTTGTGTTGGTTAGTGATGCATCCCATTTCTATGTTTCAGGTCAGTCGGCCGCGATGAGCTGGACGGAGATCATTAACAAGACGGGGAGGTCCCTGAGGCTGAAGGTTGGCAACAACCTGGTGTTCACAGACTTGACGGTGCTGTCCAAGGACAGCTCCTATAAGGTGCACGTCGACCCCAACGCGACCTACCAGGAATACCTCATGGGCAAGGACCGCAACGGCCGCCCGGTCATCATCAGCTCCGATGACTGCGCCGATAACAAGTCCATCACCATCGTGGAGGATGGCGATGGCAACTTTACCACCATCAAAAAGGCGCGGTTGTCGTCGTCTGCGCCGCCGCCCGAGTCGCCGTTGCGAACCGGGGATAATTCTGGCGGTGGGTATACTAAAAGCGGGTCCAGGATCTGGAGGTTCATCACTAGCTTTAGGTCGGGCCACTGAAGACATTTTACATCAACAATAATATGCTGCAACTACGCTAGAAGCGTGTTCACATAACGCGGTAGCAACAACACAGTTTTCTGCATCTATGCGAGAAGACACAACTTAATTTTAAGTGTAAACAGCCCTTGAGAAAGGTTGGAGATGGTACGCGTAGTTATATCCTGTTTATGTTAGCCAGGAGGTGTAGGTGTATTATCAGGGTGGGATAGTTCTTTTACGTTTCATGTACAAGATTGTTAATAAGCGAGTGATTTCTCCTGACGTCAATTTCAGATTAGGAGTCTCTCGCTATGAGAAATAACCTTGTTTGTATAATAGGTCTCAGTCCAGAATTTGGAGGTATTTCAGTATCTTTACGTTCAGTTCGGGCCATGGATTAACTCCTAAACGGCACTGTCTTCCCAGATTTTTGATCATTTGAAAATTACTTTCAAAATTGCGCAGGATGATGGGGAAATCTGAACTGTTGGTCTGGAGGAGGACTAGCAGAGGAATTGAACATGGAAAGAATGGAACACAAAGGGGAAAGATCCGTTAACATATGAAACCATGCCTGACTTCTCTACCTGTCAACTGACATCGTCTCATGTACAAACTCCATGTCAGAGAAAAAATGTAGCGTCAGGCTACATAGCTTATCCTCTTCGGTCACAAAACCTGTGTCATCAAATGAAGGGCTGTTGTGGACAATACGCTTTACTGACAAGTGTTTCCACGATAACCGACCATGATTGTGCGACTCCCTTGAACCCCTTCTCAGTTTGGAAAGAAAGAAATTGGTTGTTAGATGGAGAATCTTGCGTAGAAATTTATTTTTGACATATGAGTGTTGATCTAATCTAATATTGTAAACTTGGCAAGGAGTGTGGACCACAGAAAATGCACAAACCGGAGCAGTAATATCCAGAAATCAAATAACCGGACCCAACTACATTCACGTGTCAACCAAACGCACACAACCGAAATGCAAACCCGGCACCTCCACAATGGTCACCCTCCCTTTCCACATGATCATTTTCACGAACGACTCCAGACAGCCCAACCCATCCAACGGAGCCGATGCAGTAACATGTTCCTCCGATAACTCTCCCACATGGCATTCAACTTCACGACTCCTCCTGCGACGTCGACAGCTCAACCTCCACTTTTCCTCCGTTCGTTGGAATATATACATTCCACTCACACCGGCATTCCTCATTCACTACTACTGCATACACATTCTAGTATTGCAACCAGCTAATCGGTCTGTCAGAGATATTCTTCCTTCATAGTTGAAATAGCGAGTTTTCCAGAGATGGCGACTTCCAGCATGTTGAGCAGGAGCTGCGTCCAGACCATGGCTGCTGGGCTTCCGTCGCTCACAGGATCCCCGTCCGCGAAGAGCTTCCGGGGAGCGAGACTCTCGCAGGTGCAGCGCCGTAGCTTGGTCGTGTCGGCCAAGCAGGACCAGACGCCTCTGGTGAGCTTCATTCGTCCTTCATTGTTTCAATTCTTGCTTCACTTGCCTTACATTACAGCGGCCAGTGCATTTTCATTGCCAATGGTGGAGAACTAGTGTTCCGGTTCCGTGATGTCATGGCTAGTGCTGTATCCTCATGTATTCAGTCTGACAGTATTGTAGACTTCGACTGGAGTCTGTGATGGTATCATGGGGTCTGTACGCGACAGATTTCATGGACTCGGTCACTCGGTCTAGAAGAATGTAATGGAGTCTGAGAGAATGTCACAGAGTCTATCTGTGACGATTTCATGGAGTTTGACCCGGAATACTGATCTTTCTCTCCATGTGTCCGCAGCCGGAGACGAAGCGCGAGCCGGAGAAGAAGGACGACCCGCTGCGCATCTTCGGCGGCTCGCCGGTGGAGAAGTTCTACCGCCCGGAGAATGAGCGCCGCCCGGAGGACGGCAACACGAGCACCGAGAGCCTGATGAAGTTCGACGGGCCGGCGCCTGAGACCATCAACAGCCGCCTGGCCATGCTGGGCATCACCTGGGCGTTTGTGGCGGAGATCATCACCGGGCAGAGTGTGTGGGAGCAGGTCACGGAGGGGCGCGGGCTCATCTGGTTCCTGTTCGTGGCGCCCATCGTCATCGCCGCAACGCTCATCCCCATGTACAACAAAGAATCTCCCGACAGTCGCGAGAACGGTCCCTTCAACGCGCAGAATGAGCGCTGGAATGGGCGCGCGGCGATGATCGGGCTTGTTGCGCTGCTCATCACCGAGAACATCTACCTCAAGGGCCCGCTGCTCGGGTTCATCCACAGCTCGCTTAACATGTAAATCTCCTAGAGAGCGTAGTTCCAAGTTTGTGTACATTACCCGAGTGTATGATATCGATGAATGTATGATTTTTGCTCTTGCAATCGGTCTCCTTAGCTGCAACAATGTTCGATATTGATCTTATTGCAGTTTGAGAATAATAAACTTTTGCTGGAGAAATCTGTTGAATTCATGACGTCTTGGGTTTTCTCTCAAGAAATAGATGAATCGATCAGGCAAAGTGCTACAGTGTTTCTACGTCTAAGCAGAAGCTGTTTAGCTTTACCCATAAACAAAATTGGAAAATCATTTGTTTGTAACCCTACTTTGTGTAATATAATGTACAGTACCCTCACATCAGTTTCAGTATTTTGACACTTCTAGTGCCGAAGAGCGAAGAGCAAAGAATAGGGTCTGGATAGGATTTTTTATTCACATTTCATATATTTGAACTCAAATGAGAAGCCAATTTCGTCTCTTTGCATCTCGTCTTTCCATCAAACTCCACAAAAGTGAATTCTAACAACAAATTGTAGTAGATAAAACAAAAAATCACGAATGTGTGACGCTATGTCGCTATCCCTACAAGAACAAGTTTGATTGTCTTTAGCATGGATGCAGTTAGAGATTTAAGCTTGCCTTCGCAAGATAGCCTTCCTCTTTGCCTTCACAACCACCCACATCTTTGATATTTGGGTCTACATTTCTTCTATACGGCAGCTTTGAGCATTTTCTGAAGGTTCTCAATAACGTTAAAAAAAAGGCAAGGTTGATAGCTATACAATTGAGGCTTTCTCTCCAACTTGCCTAAATCTTCTATGAACAAGAGCACCATCCTCCATGAGCACAAGTCTGCAAGCATCCTCTTGCGCATCTAGAAACAAACCCTGAATCCCTACATAAACGACTTGCGCAAAGAAGTCTTGTTCATCACTCTTTTGCCACAATGTGATTTGTCACAACTTCTTGACTACCTCATCCATCCAAATCATCTATAAATTCTCCAAGCTGTAATTAAGAATCGAGATTATAAAAACCAACCTCATGGAGAGCCTTACTAATTACGGAGGGACTCACATCAAAGCCACTATGATCTACTAGGGTTTGTCTGGGATCTATGGCCAAAGCACATGTCACAACCCTAATGCTACGTTTTGGTAATCTTTGTGGACACCCTACAGAGTTTTGGCCTTCAAAAGTGCTACAAGACTCAAACCTCTTGAGAACGGTGTAAACAGTCTAGCTACACCATCACTCAAATACATAATTGTATTGGCACTTGCCCCTTGTATGCAATAACAATTAGGCTGCAAACCGCTGTATTTTATCCTAGCTTTTCACTGTGGAGCCTATCGAAACATGCCATTGGATTTATAAAGAAAAACGCGGAAACAGAGCCGGATGTGGTCAGTCGTCCGGGGCACTGCCTGTTTTGCAAAGAGTCCTCCAGCTGGATACCAAGAATATCGCGGAGAAACAGAGTAGGACTGTGATCACTGCAAACCTGTAGTGCTGCACACTGGTTCGCGGTTTACTCCTATTATCTGGCAAACCGTCGAGCGCGTGTTTCTTGAAGTTGAACCTGGCTGGTCCCACCTTCAGCTTCACGTCACTAATCCGGTTCTTCAGAACCTGCACAAAAAACAGTGACAATCCGTCAGCTGAGAGCTCATGGAACGTTTCTACAATCTAGGAAATGCCTGGATTTCGTGCAGACAAGTCTATGAAAATCTGACAGCCACTTTACGAATATCTCTAATGGACAAGGTTTTGCACAAAAAAAGGGTCTAAACCCTAATCCTTCGCCATTTTCAGACGTAATGAAACTAAACTTGTGTCGCTTCTGTTGAGCTGTCAACTCTTTCACCTGGCGAACTGAGATGTGTATCAGAAACGAAGACCTACTGAAATGCTGAAATCCGAACAAGGCACATGCCACCGCCTCAAGGGTTAGCACCTTCAAAAACTTGCATCAGAGAGAGATAGGGTGTCACAATTTTCTACCTTAGCCGTGCCGATCTCGCCCGCAATCGTCGTCTCCAGCGCCCAGAAGTCCTGCAGCTTCTGCAACACGGCGCCGATGGTGACCAGAGAAGTCAACAGCGACAACAGGAACGACGTCCACCAGTTCTGGCACCGCAGCACGGACGCCTGCGCCACCGCCGTGAAGATCACGCCCTGGAACACGATGTAGAACCCAATCACCTGGTAAATCTCGTTCCGGATGGCATCCCGGAGCGCCTCCTTGTACTCCCGCCTCTTCAAACTCGTCTCCAGGCTCTTCTCCCAGTCGTCGAACGCGAGCTTCAGCTTCGGATACCGCCCACTGTTAAGCTCCTCCAGGTTCGACGCCACAATATCGGCAACGTACAACACGTTGTCGTCGTCGTCGTCGTCGCCGTCGTCCATCGCCGTGCTCCCCCGCGCAACACTACTGACGTCCACGCTCACGGTCCCATTCGCGGACGTGTTTCCCCGGAAGCGCGCCTCGGTGCTCGCCTGCTCCGGTGCCAGCAAGCTGCAGAAGCTCGCCTCGCTGGCGCTCCGGCGCAACGGCCCGTACTGGGCACCCGGGCACCTGCAGTGCGCGCACTGATGAGCTACGACGTCGCGTGGCGCGGTGAGCTCGGCATGTGCATCGGCCATTAGATGCTTGGGTCACTGGAGGCGCATCAAGAATCTAGACAGATGAGCGTAACTGGGACAATGGTAAGTATCAAGATTCTAGTCCTACCGATGGGCACCGACTGTGTGTCTGGATCGTGGTCGCCGACGGTGTGTCTAGATCGTTTGTCTATCTAACTGGGCGCGCATCTTTGCCCAAGGCCAACTGACCCTCTCGTTGCCCCGCCGTCGGATGAACGGGCGGTCAGTCCTCCCCGACCTTCATCGCCATCCTTCCCCGACCTTCATCGCCATCCCTCCCCGACCTTCATCGCCCTTCTTCCTTCCCCGCCCGCCCACCTCCCGTCCCGTTCCGTCCCTGCTCCCCAAAGCATACGCACATGAGCACATGAGCACGGTACGGTGGTGTGAGGTACCAAATCTGGCTCCTACGGGGCCGGGTTTGGTGTCTCACACCCATATCAGGTTGAGGTGGAAAACTAGTTTGGTTGCTGACCAATCCATTTGTTAACCCTTCCTCAGCTTTACATTTTTTTACCATATTTGTAACTTATCTGTTCCGAGTGTGTTCCCACATCGTTCTCATGTGTTCCCAATCTGTCCAAGTTTGTTCCCAAGCGAGTTCCCAAGTGGGCGCGGTCGTTCGTGTGTGTTCCCAATGTGTAACTTTAAAATGTCAAAAAACAAAATTTCATGTAAGGTGGGGCTGACCATTTGACATTGGGGTTTGGATGGGAGCTCCGTCTGGTTGCATGTGCGTTTGTTTCCAAACCCGCCCGTTCCTTCCCAAACCTGCCCATATCCCAAGTTCATCCTGATTGTTTGCTCACAGACTTTCAATAGGGGCCTGTCAATTGGTCCCCGCACATGCACCCAGATTGCAGTTTTCAGGGACCGGACCCTTGCTTTTCGGAGCACTTTCTTGAAATTCGCCCCCTGACATGCTGACCATACCGTCGTGTAAGTTTGGGATGTTTTTGGTACGTTTGACAGTAAATCTTCACAAAATTTTCCCATAACCGCCCTTCGTTTTACCATCCCTCACGAAATTCACCCAAGTTCCCAACGACCTTTCATTACCTAGGTTTATGTGCTTTTTTTCATGTGGAAAAGAGGGGCTTAGGGTACTTATCTTTCATGTGGCCAAGAAGGGTGACATTTTGAAGAACATGAACATGCTAATTAACCCCAACAGATTCAAGTGTACTTACGGGGTCTTAAAATGTATACTTTGACCGCAATTATCTTTCAGTCTGTAAGGTCAAACTTCACAAAATTTTCACCACATCATTTCTTATAAGTTCAGAAGAAGATCCTATGGTTACATTTTCAATTAGTTCATCTTCTCAAATTCTAATCAACCAAGTAGAGATTCCTCTAAAATGGCATGGACTTGTAGGGGTTAACTTGATGTTGCATATTAAAAAAATGGATGGATAGACAATAACACATGTCCGGGGGGATTATTGATCCAAATGAAATACAAACATGTTATATGACTTGTGTCCTTGTCAAATTGACTACATCTGATGAACGAATTTTTGTGTCTGATGGATAGTGTAGAGTCAATTATATATATATAATTTTTAAAAACAAATTATGCCATAAATTGATAACACAAACGCCCATTGACGTTCAAAGATTAACATGAGTTTTTGTCATTTAACCCCTTTAACGTAGAGATTAAGTAGAAGTTAAACGTACAATTATACACCTTACAATAAATGTTTCACAATCCGCTCAAAAAATGTCTTACATTCCGTTATAAAAATTGTATTACAATCCATTCAAAAAAAGCCTTACACTCCGTTAAAAAATTGGGACCACCTAATGTATCTTGAAATGACTACTCAAGGTTGAGGTGGGTGTAACGGTGGGGGTGGGGGTGGTCCTTGGGGAAGAGGGGGTCGATTAGCTATAGCCATCAAAGCATTTGCAAGCATGTTAGCAATTTGGAAGTGATGTTGATGCACGTCCATTTGAATTTCCCTTGCCACTCGCAATTGCTCTTGGTGCATATCTCTTTGTAGGTGCATATTCATCTCTCTTGTGGCCGCTTCATGTTGTCTCCAGCGCTCATCATTTTCCAAAGTGTTCCGTTGAAGTTCCACTTGGTTCTTCGATACTTCTAAAGCATTTATTTGGTATTGTAACAAACCTTCCAATAATTTGTCAAAGGCAGCCACAATGGATGGATCGGGGGTAGGCCCCCGCCTTCTATGTTTCTCGCCGCTCCGATTCAATTGTCTAGGAGCTTGTGGTTGTTTCTCTGCTCTTGTACGAGGAGAGACAAGCGCAGTGGACGGTCCAGCCCCAGGGGCTCGAATTGATGAGGATGGCTGCACAGAACTCGGAGCCACCTCTTCATCGCTTAAGTTATGAACTTCCCTATTGATATCGCCTTGATCGCAAGCACCCGGTACGCCTATACAACATACAGAAGAATGGAAAACTCTGTTAAAAATCAAAATTTAGTACAAATACAATATCTCAAACGAGTGCTTAATTAGTAAATTGTGAAAAAAATCAATTACCTTCCACATTTGCGGTGCCCCTAAACAAATCATCGAAGAAAGAATACCATGGCCACGTTGATGGGGCAGCTCCTGTCTCTTCCGTGTCATGCTTCTTTTCCTTGTACTTTGTTTTCATAGTTTGGAACTTATCTCTGCAGTGCTTAAATGATCGTCCGGGCTCATTAGGAAATGATTCATTTAGTGTCTTGGCAAAACTAATCCAATTATCCCTTGAGATCTTCTTACCGCCATTTTCTATAAACTTCTCTTTAACAAGAGCCAGAAGGAAGCCAAAATTCTCCTTCGTCCAATCCCTTTCTTTCGGCTCTGTCTGTTCTTGGTGGACAATTGAAGGCTCACCTGCGTCCATGATGGACGTTGTTTTGTAAAATTAACAACTCGCAATCCAAATGAGAGAAGAGAGAAGGAAAATATATTTAGCACTGACATATATATTCAATAGTATATTGTTAGAGACCGCAACATACTATATAATAACAATTTCTTTTACTTTACTACATATTTATCAAAGTAAAAGCACTAAAGTAAAGGTGCAAAGTAAAAGAGCACGATAAAAATAGCTAGAGCCTAAAATTGAAGTGTCAAAGCAAAGATTTCAATCATTACTTTAACCATAGCAATTGAACTTTACTGTAATGTATATTTTTGCAACAAAACAACATCAAAGTGAAGTTGCAAAGAAAAACAAACCTAGGTAACCTAGGTAACGGAAGTTCACGACTCTATTTTAAAAATATACCATTGCTTTAAAGATATGTCATTGCTTTTAAAAAATCCATTTATTTATTTGTTAATATTGATAATGGATTAAAATATTTTAAAAACCCGAAGTTTGTCACTATGATGATATGGATTTCAAGGCCGCGGGTTTTGAAGAATCCACTGTTCAAACAACTTCTCTCTCAATGCTTTGCCATCTTCTTTTGCTCTCTCTACCTCACGAATAGTCGGTAGTCTAATATTGCCAAATCCACGCTCAGTATCTAGAATCCGTGCATTATGACCTCCTCGTTTTGGTAAGTTTCGTTGCTCACAAAAGTTATGCAACCAACAACAAGCTACAGTAATCCTAGCCGCTCTGTCAACTCTGGAGTTAAAGTTGTTAAGAATACGCCATCTATTCTTAAGAGACCCAAATTCATTCTCTATAATAATCCTACCGGAATTCATAGCACTATTGAACCTCTTCTTCTCTTCATCCCATGTAGGCCTGTAGTTCCTTTGCAAATAAGTACGGATTGGATAGGCAGAATCACCTATCAAGTATGGAGTGCACAGCTTTCCTCGGACATCCACGACTGGCGCCTGCAAAATAGCGCAACTCCGAAGGCCACTATATAAGCTTGACACTTTGAATTGCCCCTTGTCGTGAACATCACCAGGTTGACCTACACACACATTCCAGAAAACCTTGTTCGAGTCGCAAACAACTTGCAACAATGGAATGAAACTTCTTCTTGTTGAAGAAGTCACCCTCGGAAGGAGTGACACTTGTATCTAGTCGCGTAGAGAGAGGAATGTGTGTTCCATCAATAGCACCGCAAATGTTTGGCAAGCCAGTGAGGACCTCAAAGTCATCTATGATGCCTTGCAATCGTTCTCCTGAAGGTATGCTAATGCATGTACTAAACAAGTCACATAGGATGTCAGAGACTATGTGCACATACTTGCGAATGGTGGAACCTCCAACCCGAAAGCGATCGGCCATGATGTCTGGAGATATACCATGAGCAAGCCTATATACTACTAGAGCAACAATCTTCTTCATCTCCAATTGGGGCCTAACCGGGTTTATAATTTCTGATTGCACATAAGGTGTTAGAAAGGCAACCAATTCATCAAACGCTTGAGGGCTCATTCTATAGTTTTCCATGTGTCTCCAATAAAAAGACTCCTCAGTTGCTGCCCAAACTAGTGGCTCAACGTACCTCCAATGAGTTTCTTGCCTCGGCACCACCCACCACAACCGTGGGGAATAAACATTCTTTGTAGCTATAAAGCATAAAAAGGGAAGAAAATGTACGAAACTTGTAGTGTCCATGGACAATGAGGTCGTTGACCTTGGGGTGCTCAACACAGGAAACGGTACTATGGGACTAGTTAGTGGCATCGTCGAATTGCCTCCTAACATTGACAGGACCATCCACATAATTGGAACAACACCAACGAGAATAGGGTCCATTGTAGCATAGAAGCACCTATGGTACATAAGAGAAGAGAAAGCACCATGTAAATGCACGGGAACATTGTAATACTCATGCTAAATTGTAAACTAGTGATTGCATGATCGAAACTACGGCACGAAATTCCACTTATGAAAATTGCACACTCCTCATTCAGTGTTAGTGTTAAGATGGAACTATATATCGTAAGGAAGTAGAGCTACAGACTCTAGGAAAACCAAAATATAAGAGAGAGAGCAAATAACACAAATATATTTGAAATGTATTAGCTATGGAGAAGTGTCTTCACTCTGTGGGAGAGTTGCCTTGTATACTTTCCTCCCACCATAGAAGGTATTGTAAACATAAGTTCCTTTCACCTTATGCAGATATAGAAACTACTGATTGTTTCTAAGTTGACTTTTACTTTAACCCTTTAACGCCTAGGAAGCCCGAAATGGGACTCCGGAGGTGCTAAAACTCAATTTGCATGAAATCCATGAGGAACTAGGCTTTAAGATATGAGGTTCAGATTTGCACACTTGTTACACGAACACTCTCCAACAATCAGATCATGATTTGGATTTATAGAACTCTTGGAAAAGCTAGGAATACAACACAAAATACACCAAATACACTCAAATACAGTGAATACTATGCCACATACTCTGTTGTATTTCACACACATGCACATTGATTTTGGTCTTAAATTTTGATTGAACTTGGTCTTTAAGACATTCTTCATTGTTTTGTGATTGTTGATCTCTCTCCTCACATACGAAACTTCCGTTTTGATTCGTATAAGGTTGGAACATTTTTGTATACAACCAAGTAGAAAAAAGAAAACAAATCACCAATAATTGGGTATAAATATTTTCTTCACGTATAATATGTCAATGCAAAGCTATCAACCTAGTGCACATGTGAACCGCTCTGATTCAAAGTAAAAAAAATCTTGCAAAACTCTATTGATAGTTAAAGTAGTACACCCTCCAAATTCCACAGCTTTCACTACCAATATATGGTAACTTTAAACACTATAATCTATTCCATCAACGGTTGGATGTTGTGCAAAATTTCCCCAAAGTTGAGATCATGGGTTAAGTTCAATTTTGTAAGGTTAGATATTAATATTAGTCATTGTATTTCCATCAATTCCGGTTCAAAGAAAAAAATCAGCAAAATTCTTGGTTTTTCCTGAAACATCCCTGGGCGCTAAAGGGTTAACAATTAGTATTCTTACAGGGACAGAACCTTTCCAAAAAAGTTCAAAATGGGAGAAAGAAGCAATGAACAAAGCTTAAACATAAACACGAAAATCAATTAGAATAAAAATGGAATAAACTGCATATGGAGCTCCAAATTCAAACCTGAAAACCCAAAAAGTTTAATCAACTGCAAGAGAAACCCTGCAAGAGAAACATACTAGAAAAGAAACAAAGAAGAGAAATAGAGAAGAGAAATAGAGCTTTGAAATCAAGATAAACAGAGAAGAGAAATATTTCTGGAGGGTTAAAACCGAGGCAAGGGCGGGGTAAACAAGGCGAGGGGGGTGGGGAAATTCTAAACCATGTGCGGGTTTGCACAATTCTGAACCAAATTTTGAACCAAATTCGGTGGCATATTCTAAACCAAATTCTCAATCATGTGCGTCGCCCCAAGTGCAAGCCGCAACTTTAAGGTTGGTGTCTACAGCTAGACAACGTAGGGATGTTAGTGTGCTCCACATGCAAACTTCTTTAATCTTCTAAATTTGCAGGGCAAAGAATATTCTTAATGTTCTTAATGTTTCATAGCCATTTTTCATAGACATTTTGAGTTCGTTTTATTTTATTGAGTTCTGTATGCGCACATGTGCCTTGGTTTAGATCAAGGTTAGTTGCCAACTCGTTCGGAATGTCTTGCATTGGGTGTGTTGATTGTTCTTCATTTTTGTTTCATAGCTTTGGTTCCGAGTCAGCATTTCCTAGTTGAATCTTGTGTATGTTTGTGTATTTTGTTTGTTGTTCGAATTGTCTCGGAGTGTGTATACAGGCCTATGACCCAATAATGTACTTTACACTGAGTTATCAATTGGAACAAATCTTTCATGATTCTATGATACGCCCGCACCTCAGACAACATTTGCTGACGTATCTACAAAAAAAACTCAAATGACATGAATGAGCATCATGTTCAATCTCTTGGATGATTGTGGAGCAATGGTGATAAATTCTTCTCAATGTCGTTAATTTTTTGTTTATTAAGGTGCGGATATGGTGATTCTTCTACTCGATGCGGCATTCTGCAGTTTTGGAAGCAAAAGTTGAAGAGCTCAAAGTTGATTACGTAAAGGTTTTGTTGATCATCAAGCTGGGAATTCCTTGATTCTTGCCGATGAGAAGATGAAATTTGTTCTCAAGATTATAAGCTCCTGAAGGTGCGGATATGGTAATGATCTCCCATGATGTTGTATTCTGGAAGCAAACCGTCTAGAGCTCTAGATTTATGATTTTGATCAACAAGACTGGGATTCAATGATTCCATTTTTTGAAGAGGAGATGAACCCTACATTGAACTCCAGAATTGCTTTCAACCCAGGATTTTGATCAACAAGATGAGAGGTGTTGGATGTTGTTATGAAGTGGAGAAAAACCTTGCTTTGCTCTGCTCTATCCAATACAAATGGCTCTTTTGCTCTAGTTATGTCAGGGTCTCAAGGTGCCCAATTTGTAACTTCTGTGATGCACCCTTCTTTGCTTCACAATGTCTATTTTTCTACAGTCCATGAACTTAACCCTATTCCTCACATTTGCATGTTCTGTGGAAAGGGCCATGAATAGTGGAGATAAGTTTGGTGTCTGAGGACGTTTAGATCCAAAAACCCTTCCAGTCAGCCCCACCGACGTTGCCTCTCTCCATAGCAGCCCTCTCTCGCAAAAATATATACACACAACTTCAAAATAAAACTGAGACCAACAAGAGCATTTCTGGTTCAAATTCACTTCTTCTTTCCTACTCACGTAACAGCTTCTTACTCACACACCTCACATTGAACTTGCAGAGTCCAAGGCTTCACAAACATAAAATCACACCCACCTACAGCTATCCAACACTTCTCCCCACAGTGGTAGACCTCCAAAACCTCCAAAGCTCACTTAGAGTTACAATCATACAAAATAATTAGGAAAGAGAAAAGAAAAAACAACCGAGGTTGTAATCCTAGCCCAGAGCTCCTGCATGCGCCTTCCCCGTTGCCTTTGGCGCCTTTGTAGCTACCACATAATCATCTTGTCACTTCTTACAAAATTGTCGTGCTCTTGGGTGGCTGCAGCCATCGCCCTCTTCCACTTGATTTCTTTGCTCTACAATCTCTTTATTGTTTTTGAACGCGTGTAGTGTCGTCGTGCGCACATGCCTAACTCTTGTGCGCTGCTCCCTGACCACGTCCAACGCCTCCGATTTGCACAATCTTTGTTGTCAATTACCTTCTTGCTCTCCCCTTGATCCTCTAGTGCACACCTCCTTGTTGGTTTTGGCACAATCTTCTCACTTTGATCTAAATTTGTGTACCCTCATCATCGTCCACAGACTCTGCACGTCCCTTCACTACGCATATTTCAATGCCAAATTGCCATTCCCTGCAACTGCATCCCGATGGCTTCTACTACCATACCCTAATTTAGCACACATAACACGCAATTAAGCAATTATGCACTTGGCCATTTAAAAGTGCACTTGGGTACAACGGCGGCCATTGCGAACAAAAGTGGCAAAATAGCAAAATTGCAAAAAAAAACAAAAAAAAAAATGTTTTTCAAAGGAAAAAAAATTGAGCTTCTGCAACAATATTACATACAATCATGGTTGTTAATATTGGAAGCGATTTTTTGGCATTTTCAACTAATTTTTGGTGGCCCTTCGTTAATACTAGATAAATGTGTATTTAATATAATTTCACAATATTTCAAAGATAGATTTGAAGGATTGTAGGATATACAAACAGGCATAATCACAAAAAAACATACATTATGCTAGGGTTGGCAGTTGATTAAAAGATATTCTACGTAGTACATAATGCATACAATGGTGGAAACCAAATACAGATTCTTCTACAAATGGACTTAGCACCAATAGTAAAATTACCTTTCCTCTATAGGATTAATGACATAACGTCTTACATCACCTTTAGAATATACTACTCTTACACATACACTATATATCAATTACCATACACAACTAGTATACTCTCAAAAAGGCGCACTATCTACTCCATAGAATTGAGGGCTGCTTGCAAACGGTCGTCATCGATAGCTTCGGTTTGCATTGCAATATATTGTAGTATGTGAGCCTTTGCCGATTGAAGAATGCAAATCCTGCTTTCAACCTGCACTCCAAATACATTGCGCTTTCTCCACCCACTGGCCCCTGGCATCGTTCTTTCCGATGTGTCTACCCATGAAAAAATGCATGCATCTTTCTCTACCCAACTATGGCTCTCCCCAGATGGCTCCCAGAATGAGTCCATGCAATTTGCATACCGCTGTGCAGAAGACCCATGTCCATCAACAACCCCAATTTGGATGATGGGCCAATACCAACAAACCTTTATCTTAAGTCTTCATCGGTTTTTTCCTTCCTCAATCACTTTCCCGACATAGAATATAACACCGCCTTCTATCTCTGCTCGATCAACACTCAAGGCTACAAATTGTACACAACAGATATCAGATTGTCGATTAAATGGTGGAAATGGGTCGTGACTACCTTCATACATTGCTCCTTCTTCGGCTCTTTCCTCAACATAGTTGCGCTCTGTTCGTTGTGCCCTACGCAATGCTTGATTAGAGGGTCTTCCTCTACGAGGACCAAAGTATCCTCGAGCCTCGGCATTTGGAAGCATCGCCACTACCTGCTCTACGACATGTACCTCGCGATTTTCTTCACTTGCACCATCCATTACATCCAAAGATGCACTCTCTGTAGGTCCGATGATGGAGAACTCTGAAGGCCAAAACGGTGAGGAACGATGCTCATTGCTATGGTCTTTGTGTGAAAATTCAGCTAAATAGAGTTTCAATCTTTCAGCCTCTATTTTTGCCTCACGATTCTTGTCCTCATGCTCCAACCTTTGAATGCACCTTTGTTTATATACAATGAAGTCATCCAAGGCCTTCAACTCCCGTTCGTCCGTTCCAAATACTTCCGCAAACGATGGTCGCTCATCCCTACTTGGCAACGACCTCAAAGTTTACGTCCCTGCCTCCGGTCCCCATGGATCCTTGCAATAATGCTTGTGTTGTACTCGAACCTCACGAGTCCCTTCTCGATTGTCTATATAGAATCGCATGTGGTGCGGAAATGTTATGCCCACCAATGAATCCTGACCTGTCAATAAGTGAGGAGATATGAACATTTTCCAATCCCATACATTCTCTAGCAGCCGCGCGCTAACAAATGCCTCCGTAGGGGATGTTCCTTGTTCTATAAGACTCATCATTTCCTTCAACGAATCCACGTCCGACCTCTTCAATGTATTTGATATACAACTGAAGCGTTGATCAATATCTTCGTGTGTATGGCCGACTATGAGAAAAGATAGTTCTACTTCCTGAAAAAACCCCAATCCCACCAATGTAGCACATGGAGCAAACATATAAATGTTTTTGTTCTCACGTGCGCAGTTGTCCGCCTGGATTCGCAATGTTGGTGGCAAAAACCCCTTCCTCCGCAATACATCTCCTATCACGTACAACAATGTACTCACGACTTAGTTGCTATCGTGTTTGTGGTGAGCCCCAAACCACACGTCGCAATATAAACCAATCCCATGTACAAGAGCACCATACAAATGGGTCTTCACAAACCGATGTTCAATGTTCTTCACAGTCTGCCGCATCCTCGGTACAATGGTCCATGCCATCCGCTATAATGCACATGTGCAACTTAGGGATAATACAACACGACCTCTTGAATATCCAATAATGCCTACGTTCTTCCATCTGGTTGCGCAAATGCAACATAAACAACTCCTTTATCTTTAATCTTGCATCCGCATTGGTGGTTCTTTCCATGGCACATTTATACTCCCAACAATGATAACACTTTGAGAATCTCGAGAATGGAGGTACCTGAATGTGGGGATACTTGATGCGCCACATCCTCTGGAACGAACTCATAGAAATGGTTTCCTCATTACAAGTTCTCTTGACCTCCTCGTTCACGTAATTGAATACATCAAATTTGGTTGTATTCATAGGAAGGAGAATGAGAGGCACCACTTCGTTGTCACTCTTACGGCGAATACAACGATGAGATTGATGACAACCAGCTTTATCGACAAACGATTTAAAGCAAGCATCTGCTGCAGACATTCTAGTGCTTTCTCTAATCGAATCTGAAAGGGTATTGCCGTGAATTGATGTCACTCTTCCATATATTAGACAGTCCTTCTTCAATTGCTTAAAGCGCCTCTGTGAATATCCAACCCCAAGAGCGTAGCAAGCATTGTAAACTTGTTTTCCATCTAACTTTGTTATAAACTTGTCTCGACGAGTTCCTTCTGTCCTTGTGTAAAATGAAACTAGCATTTGTCTCATCCACGTACTTCGTACTAAAAACTCATTAGCCCGTGCATTATATCGCTTGTCCAATAGATACCTTGCTGGAACGTCCCTCAAACGATTGCGTTTGCATCCTCCTTGTGCCATTGCAATTTGCATGCTTCTAAGCGATACCTTAGCTGATGCAGCTTCTGTCAATGATGGCTCTCTTGAATCTCTCCTTCTCCTATTTTGCATAGAATAGGGACGACGTGTTGGTCGAACATAAGCAAATCCATCTACATGGGGCAAATCTCGAATGTTTGAGAGAGTAGATTGGGAAAACAAGGAATTTTCATCTATGGCGTTTGAAGCATGACTACTGCGTCGAGACCTCTCGGTGGATCCTGGTGTGTTGATGAACTCAGGAAAATCAAATTTTGGGGCCATCACTTGTGTAGGCGCTATCCGTGATCCAATGTCACCATGGACACCTGTGATATCAGGTTCTACATCCATTACACGTAGCAAAGACCGATGCCAACGAATGATCAAGCCCACACACATGCCAAGGCGTTCTCCTACAATTTCTCCGGTCCAATGCAATGCATCATCTACCCTACTGATATGCACTGCCACCTCGAATGGGAACAACTTTGATCCATCCAATTCCATGCCACTTTTAAATGCATGCTCCTTGGTTGCTAAGCCCACCACATCTCTTCTCTCAGAGAGCAATTCTACGGCTGTATCTAATTCAGATGTCATGATCCCAACAGATCTCTGTTGAATTTGCCTTGCACGTGCTGCTCGTACTAATTGAGCCTCCACAGAGCTATTGGAATGCATATTATCCCTTTGGATGTGTGGCCGTATCAAAGAAGTCTGAATCGTGTGGCTCTCCATTATCACTATTGAAAAAATAGAAACATTATGGCTGCACATTAGTCAAAATACATGTACTAATTGTTAACCTTCAAAGCACCATTCATCTGATAAAAGAAATGTTTCTAAACACATATTTACTGTTCAAAATATGATGATGATATTGGACCTTTTGATAAAACACCATTGAAATGAAAAAAATAAGAATTTGTAGAGCATGAACTCCTTGCACGGAGTCTTTATCCCTAAAGGTACAATGACAATGTTACATCAAAAACACTTCAAAATTGTTGAATTCCAGTGCAATGAACAAATAAGGAAACAAAAGATTTTATTTCTAACATTGACCATAGGATCCCAATTAAGACATATTAAGTAATACATAAAAAAAAAATCATAAACTTTGACCATTCGGATTGAATGATTATAGTGTTTGAAGTCAAGCATATGGTTCATATACTTCCCTGCGTGCAGTGGATCAGCAGACTTTGACTTCACTTGGTGTCTAATTTTTGCACTACACAAGGTCTAAATCCACAACCATCTTGTTAAGCATGATGTTAGTTCCTTGTACACCAATTTTTAGAGGTAGAGAACGGGTGTAGCATATTCAAAACAATTGTGCAAGGAGTGGAAGTTTGAAATTTGTTAATTCACATTGTAATTTTTTGTGAACATAATATGTTATAGATTGGTAATCCAAATGGTCAATAAGAAGGTTTACACCACATATTGTTGTGGAAAAAATAAAAAGTCAAAAATGAAAAGATATCTAGGTTTTATTTGGAAAACAAAAAGTTTTTTTAGTACCTTGCCCAACAATGAGTGACAATGTGTGAAAATGTTTGACTTAGGTTGATATGTTATTTATCACTAAATACGAGAACTTATTTTGATAACATGAAGGAAAATAATATTACTTACGATTACTGAAAATCTCACATTCAACAGAGTGTCCTAGCAAAACTTTTTGGACATGCCCGACTTGCCCGCTCTACCCATTTGAAATTCAAAACGTTAAAACTTTTTGATCAAATGTCCAATTTAGGTAAAAAAATTGTTTTCCCACTAAAGTCTTGGTAATGCCTTTCTATAGTAAAATTTTCAAAGAGGAATGTTAGAAATTGACACCATAGGAACCTGACCGAACTTTCAAGAAGCCCATTTTTGTCACTTGATCATTTAGGGTTAAATATGCTACACCTCTTTTGAATCCCTAAACATTGGTATAAAATATAACTAATATCATTTCTGACATGATAATAATGAATCTACATCATGTCTGATGCAATCTTTTGAATCTAAGTGAACTGAAACGAAGAGAATCCATTGAACCTAGGGGAGAAAATGAACCATGTTGTCTACTTGCTATTACTAACACCATAGGATCTTGTTACAATCGCTAATAAAAAAAAGGTTTGTACGTCCACATAAAGGTTATTCTACAAACAACATAGTACAGAAGATCAATCAACAATCAATCTTAAACTTGTGTTAAAATAAATGTTTACCTCAAAATACGTTACAGGTGTTAGTGGTACACGCACTGGTGCTTGATGGCGTTCAACATTAAATCACCATTTCGTCATTGTTGAACATGTTTTTCAACCCTTCCCACTTTACTTGCAACACATGCATAAAATTTATATGGTACATTATGTGATAAAACTCCTAAGCATCTTCGTATTACATATAGCTCAAAATATTAATATAATATGTAAATAGTTTAAACATAAGGAGAAACAAAGCAAAATGTAAAAAGTTCTAAAGTCAAACTTTGACTAATAAACTTGGGGCACAAGGTTCCAACATGAATATAAGGTTTCTATGCAAATCTAGAAGTCTCTTCTCTTCCCAATTTCTAAGGTGAACTCTCTTGCAATCGAAACCTGAAGGCCATGTGCATTTTTCTTCATTTGCTAATTTCTATCAACTTTGTGTGTACTGTGTAGATTGAAGGACATTTGCACATCAAGGAGATTTTGGCGAATTTGGTAAGCTTCTGGCTTTGTTTCAATTCTGAAGATGAGGGAATTCCAGGGTTAGATTCATGAGGATTAAGGTCAGTTAGAGTTACGATAGTGAGCAGTACCAATATAGGAGCACACAAATGAGGACTTGAACTTGAGTACAATTTAAACTGCAAAATCAACAAAGGTTTAATGTTTACACAAGATAGCAGTCAACAACTAGAAAGTGCAGTTTTTGTAATACTCAAATACTGACTCAAAAACCACACAAAACTGAAGTGAGTAGCTCGTAGAATGGCACTAAATCCTGAGTATAGCACATGAGCGCACTACCTGAATCCTAGCCGCCGCAACCAAATCCTAGCCGCCGCAACCAAACCCTAGCTGCCACAACAAAACCCTAGCTGCAGCAACCAAATCCTAGCCGCCGTTGCCATGGAGTTCGCGTAGATTGGAGGTGTGCGCGCACACACCTCCAACTGCAGGTGCTCCTCCACCAACCATATCCAAAAATAGTCGAGGTCTAAAAACCCAAACTCTGTGAAGGTGCTTTTTGAACGTTGAACGGCCTCGCGCAAGGTGCTGCTGGTTGCGCAACATTGACGAAGAACCTTGCGCGCGCAACTTCAAACTTTGCACAGCCTAGTAAACGGAGAGCAAGGAGATGCAAGTGTGATGGCGCAGGCCACAAGCGCGCGCGATGGCCTGGCGCATTGTGCTAGTGAAGGCGCGCGATGCGAAGCCCAAATTATGCGCCCAAGTATTGCGCAGGCGCAGGCACGGCCTGGCGCAGGCCCGCGGCCGGCCTCGAGGGCGCGGCTTGCCTCAGGGCTTGCCTTAGGGGCCTGCCCCAGGCACGTTTTTTATTTTTATTTTTTAAATTCCCTCCCCTCCCGTACTATCACCTCCATCTCTCCTCTCATCTCCATCTCTCCTCTCTCCTCCCGCGCCCTATCCTCCTTGTGTGTACCAAACCCTAGCCGCCCACATTTTCTCTTCGTCACACCTCCCATTCATTCCTCTCCCTCACAACTCTTCTCTCCCCACCCTCCGCCCTCACAAGCCCATCTCTCACAATCCCACAAGCCTTTCACAAGCCTCTCCCTCCTCCAAACCCACTCTCTCACACTCACAGCCTCCCTCACAACTACTACTGGGGGTGTGCGTGCGCACACCTCTCGTAAGACTATCCAAAGGTGCAACACATTGATATCCGGATTGATACCCTGAATTCGAAACCCTAATTCGAAACCCTAAATTGATACCCGAAATAGACACCATGGTTGATAACCGGTTAAGGTGCCCAGTTAGTCATACCCTAGTAGTATACCCTCGATATTGATACTCGAAGTTCCTTGGTCCAAAAATGATGTAAAGAATATCTAAACCAAAAATCTTTATAAATACTTGTTTTAGTGCAATTGCAAGGAAAAAAAATTAAGTTTTTTTGATAGTTTTAACCGTAGGATCTCAATAATGACTTATTAAGTAATATACTCACAAAATTTCATAAAGTTTTCCGCACGGATTGAAAGATTTTAATGTTTGAAGTAGAGAAAAGGCTCATTTTCATCCCTGCGTTTTATGGATCAGCAGACTTTGACCTCAATTGGTGTCCAATATTGGCATTTCAAAGGGTCTCAAAAAATTACCATAATATTCAGCATGATGTTAGTTTGCTACATACTAATTTTTAGAGGTAGACAAGGGGTGTAGCATATTCAAAAAAAATGTGCAATGAGTGGAGGTTCAATAATTCTCAATTCACGTTATATTTTTTTGTGAACTCGATATTGTTTTAAATGAGAATCCAAATGGTCAATAAGAAGGTTTACATCACATATTGCCGTAGGAAAAATCAAAAGTGAATCGAACAAAGATCTCAAAGATTTATGTGGAAAGGTATAAGTTTTTTGGTACCTTGGCCGAAAATGTGTGACAATATGTGAAAATAATTGACTTGGATTAATGTGCTATTTCACCAAAGACGAACAAAATGCTTAACACGATGGTATTGGATTTAGATCTTGTGTAGTGCAAATTTTTTGAGAGGTAGACAAGGAGTGTAGCATATTCAAAAAAATTGTGCAATGAGTGGAGGTTCAATAATTCTCAATTCACGTTATATTTTTTTGTGAACTTGATATTGTTTTAAATGAGAATCCAAATGGTCAATTAGAAGGTTTACATCACATAATGCCATAGGAAAAATCAAAAGTGAATCATACGAAGATCTCAAATATTTATGTGGAAAGGTAGAAGTTTTTTTGGTACCTTGGCCGAAAATGTGTGACAATATGTGAAAATAATTGACTTGGATTAATATGCTATTTCACCAAAGAACTAACAACATGCTTAACACAATGGTATTGGATTTAGATCTTCTGTAGTACAAAAGTTTTTAGAGGTAGACAAGGGGTGTAGGATGTTCAAAAAAATTGTGCAATGAGTGGTGGTTCAAAAATTCTTATTCATACTAATAGTGACTATCGTTTTGTAATGATATACAAGTTTTTTGAGTGTTGCATTATGGCACCACCAAATATTGACAGAATCTGGGAGAGCCACGGCTGGTGGATCGCGGAAGTGGATGAGTCGAACGCCTTCTTGTGGATGACGGATTATCCATTTGAGCTGGGGAAGCGTACATCGGCGTTGGGGAAGAGTTTTGGCAAAATTCAGGCAATCACTCTTCGACGTGATGATATGGTATACGTTACTTGCGCAGTGGGTCCAGGTCAATCGGAGGTGAAGACTTCTCTTTCGAAAAAGTTGCTTCTTGCACCTGTCTCTTTGAATCTTCTTCAAAATCCAGGTCAAATGAAATTCCTCAAATCATTGCAAACATTTTGGATGAACATCTCTCTTGCGGTACGTACTGCTAGACACAATAACGTCTTAGCCTGTTTAGCGTTATCACCGAAGATGGTGCTGAAGGCTAAGAAGATTATGGAGGAACATATTAGATATGAGGCATTTCGGAAGAGGGACCCATCACGTGCGACAACTCAAGCCCCACCAGCGGAACCGGAAGAAACAGAAGTTTATCGAATTCTTGCTGAGCCGTTGCAATTGGATTGGCGAGCACTAGAGGGGGGGAGGGGAAATGGAGGCCAACATTCCACCACAGTTTCTGAGGTACAAACATTACCGAATCCTCCATTAACGAGTAGACGTCTTACAAAGAGGCCACGGCGTGTTGACAGTGATGTAGCTTCTGGTTCAAGAGAAGGCCCATCAAGTTTGGATCCAAGCGCGAGGAGGTTGTTTGGGAGAAGTGTAAGATCCGATGGCAGAGTTCCTAAGTCAGAGCTCAGGACGTCTGATGGTCATCGTAGGGCCCCTACATCTACACCGGGAGATTTAGCTGATTTATTAGCCATGGCGCCGGAGGAAGAAGATTTTCACAACCTTCTAGACAGTGTTCCAGAGGATTTTGAAGACAATGCGGAGATACCACAGGATGTTCCAACTTCAATGAATTTAAAAGCACCAGTGCCTACAACAGAGGAGATTGCGAAAGGATCAGTGTCGGAGAATTTTGTGTTTAAGGCACGTATAGACCGCATTGTCTCTGTGGAGAATCTGGAAACGAAGCACTTGGTTTTATCACATAAGAGGGTCAGAGAAGTATTTAACCGCTTAAGAGACCTAGAATCCGCAACTCGGGTGAATAGATTGGTACTTCGACCGATCAGATACATCGTGCATACTACCACCAATGATGGTGTCGTTGAGAAGGAGGAGTTTCCATTTTCGTTGGTAGGAACCGCACGAGAGTTTGACCGCATGTTCATTGTACACGGGAGTGCTTCTGCAGAGGGTGCCATGGGATCTCAGTATTCTTGGCCTCAAGATCATATCATTTGGGAACCGGTAGATGGGCAACACATAATAGCAGCTTATAAGTTAGCACAGCAGCAGTGGTGAGATGGTACTATGCCATTAAATGAGTACCTAGACACGTTCGAGCGGCGGGAGGCGTCTTTTGTGGTGTATGATGATCGTCGCTTTTACATTGAGAAGTCTGCGCGGATCAACGTGGCGGAGTTCCAGAAACATTCATAATTTACCATGGAGGAGGATTTGAGGAAGATCCGTCAGATTTTGGATCTATACGGGAGGCCTGATAGCACACTACATGCGGACGATGCACGCATAGCTGTTGCTTTGGTGAGTGCGGCAAATGCAGTGCATAAGTTGCCCAAGGGGGATGGAGTTGTCATAGTGAAGAGGTTGACCAAAAACATGGAGGATCTGACCAATCATGCATGGAATCCGAGCAATGACTGCTTCGAAGCTATCATTCAAGTATGCAAGGACTACAAAGACGACATTCTCTTTTATAGCAAGGAGGAAGAGGACAAGTGGAAGGACAAGGCGAGGAAGAAAGAGCTGGATCTAAATGTGGACGTACAATCAAGAAAGGAGATGACTCAGAATTGGTTGAGGCCGTTAAGTAGGGTTCCGACTCCATATTATCTTCAGTTCACAAAGTCTGTTGTAGCGAAGTCGGTGACGGAAGATGGAGTAAGACCTCGTCAAGCATACTACTTCGACGGTGTAAAAGACAAGAATCCACATCCTCGTACGATTGCCGGTGTGGTTAACCGATATCAGAGACGAGAAGTTGTGATGAATTCCATCCGTTGGTTGATGGTGGAGAACAATGAAAGTACACCTAATTCCATGAAGGACTTCTTTTGTATCCGTATAGGGAAGTATTTTCCAAGGAGTAACGCATAACTTGATACCTTTGGAAAGCTTTTGAATGCTATTACAAAAAAAGCTTGGATTGCTCCTATGCGGGGGAAGGTCTCTAAACAAGAAGACATAGGCTACCTCATCCCCCCTTCCATCAGGTTTCATTATGGTGACATTGCAGCAGGGGAGCGTGGATACATTGGACTATCCGTGGATGTGGAAGGATTGGCTACTGCTAATTGGGAATGGCAGATGGAATTCAAGAGGCCAGGCGAGAACGGCACAAAGAATCTTCTTCCGCTTCGGTGTAGAAGAGGATTATTCCGCACCGACTACATAGAGTTGGGGAAACCATGTTTGTGGGTGATTGATTGTCGACGTGGCGGTGGTAGGCATGGAGATGGTCATTGAAGAGACGCCCAGTTATCCGCAGCTTTTGCACAGCTTACATTATGGATGGCAAATATTGAACGATGGAACGTCATCTTCTTATTACCAGCGGCCATGTATGCCAACGAAGAATTTTTCACGAAAGTGTAGCTTCCAGAAGGATGTACTATGCAACGTGGATGTTGGGCATTTGATCCGAACTCGGTTAATCCCTATGCTCTCGATTTTATAGAGAATGGGCGTTTGGAGCAAGTAGTACAACCGATTGGCGATGTTGTGATTTGTATGCAGCACCCTGTGGGTACATCTCCTGGCCTGAAGTATGTTTTTGGAGACGTTCCACTTCGTCTTGTTTTCTTAGATCACTGGAATGAGGCACGCCAACCCTCTGAAGTTGATTCACTTGAGAGATCTCCATCAGAGCTGGCAAGACTAGTGGGCTCATACTTGCCCCGTGGTTGGATTTAGTGGCGTGTAACATATCTACGGCCATTTCCACGATCCTTGAAGGAGATTTTGAGGGATCTAAGGTTTTCATCATTGACAATTGTACAGACAGAGTTTCATTTTTGTACAATGAGTTGTCTGACAATTTCCAAGGACAACTGTTGGTCAGGACTGGTGGAAGAAGTATTTGTTGCAACATCGTACATGGGACCGAAGAGGCGGTTGGTGCAGTGAGGAATGAAGACGACAATGAGGATGGAGGTGGTTTACATGAGAGATTGCCACGTTCAGGTACCACTGAAGATTTCTCATCTCGCAGTGGTTCCGATTCCGATGAAGATGGAGTGAACCAGTCTCCTCCAAGAGAGAGGATTCCATCAACGCAGCGGACGGTGGGAGGTACTTCTGGGGAGACGTCTGCAACACCTACAGAGAGGATGCAAGATACCGGTGTAGTAGATGTTAGATTGGCGGCAGGGACAGGAGGAGGGCGTACATTTGATGGTCTTAGGCTGGAGATGGAGGAAGAAGAATTTGAACTCATTGGAATTTTTTCGGTGCCGAGGAGGATTCGACAGCCTTCCATGTCTTTTCAATCAGAGCCAATATCGGAGACACAAGAGACGTTTGGAGGTACTCAAAGTGATACCGGACCAGGTTTGCCTTCCGTTCCAAGATCTAGCGTATCCGAGGACATCATTGCATTTCAGAGGGCCTTCTCATCAGAGCAAGAGATGTCCTTCAATCCAGAGGATGGCTTTTTCTACAATGAAGATAGCGTAAGGCATATGCGGGAGGGTGTTCCTAGCAATTACCGATATGTTGAGTGTGCGTCCATTGGCATCGAAGATGTGGGAGATCGTCCAGTGCAGGATCATGAACTGTCCGCTATGGTAGGTAGCGCCATTGGATACATGGAGGGAGTCGTTCCGCCAGAAGATGAGCTCTGAGCCCTGGAGCTATATACTATAGTAGAGCATGCACGCAGTTTAGGTGGCAAGTACGTTAGTATAATGCAGTTTAAGATGTGTCTATCGTTCGGTGGGTGGTATATATTTATATATTGGGTGGTCCATATGTCATAAGTTTGATTTTAGAATTCCTCAGCAATAGTGTGGAATTGCTTGATTATATTTGTTTTTGCATTATAAAATACAGTGAGGTACTTTACACTGTCTTAGGAAATTGCATATATATTTTTGTATCTCTTACACATTGTATTTGTAGTGCACTACTCTAAAATCCTATAATAACTCATAACAAATTTATAATCTCTTTGGACATATGATTATAATTTTGTAGCAGGATTTGTAAAATAGATTTGAAATCATATATTTTCTAAAAAAAGGTAGCAAATGTAAAAAATATATTACTGATATGAACATGAAGATGCCAAGGTATGACACGACAAACACCAAAAAAATTTGACAAAAAACATAGTAAACTTTCGCCAAATTTTTATTTAAAAAAAAGTTATGAGCAAATAACTTGCGGCTTTCTACCAGCAACCAGTGCACTTGGCTAAGTGCATAATTGCTTAATTACGTGTTCTAATACTGTGGCGCAATCATGAAGCCACTTTAATTATTACTAACAAAGACTATGCAAGTCACACTTTGAAGCGGGATTATAGCATTTGGAAAAGCTTTGAGGCCCAAGCCTCCACACAACATTTCTCGTAGAGGTTGAACGTGCAGGTTGGGATGCAAGGATTCACATAGCAAAGAAGGCCATTGTACAAAGGACAATAGATTTTTGAATAGGAGATGGAAGAACGTGCAAGCATTTGAAATGGAATGAAGATCCCCAAAACAACGGAACAAAAACTCTTGTTATTCTACAACATTGGAATGTAGTGTGAACTTGTTGGCAGGCCTCCAATAGTGGAGGACCGCAATATTCTAAGATGTAAGACAGAAGCCACAGTCACATTGGACATGCAAGTGTTACAAAATTGAAAAACAAAATATACAAACTAAGATGATTGGAAACAACGTATTACAGTAAATTGTCATCTTAATTACGAATTTTTTGAGGAGAAAGTCTAGAAACACCAAGCGGATGCCAAGAGCTAGAGCTAACCATGTTGACATGTTATTTAAGGTGGGGCATCACCTCTCAAGGAAGATAAATTCCTTAGCGTCTCATGTTCCTCAAGGTTTTTAGAAATGACCTCTCCATACTTTTGATAGGCTTAATCTTCTAGAAAAAACTTGTATTTGTCTTTCACAAGGATAAGCACAACAATAGTTCTACAGGCAAAGTCCAAATTCCAAAAACCGTCTCAACTAGGGGACAAGGACTCCTATTATATATGGCTTCATGCCGGAAGTACCGGCTTCCAATCTAAGAGATAGTGCACTGCATGAAGAGCATTGTAGAGGTCATTTAGTACATTTTAGACTAGCTAGTCATCTACAAGAAGAGTATTTTGTTCACTAGCATCTATTGCCTATACCAACTATCATAGTCTTGTCTCAAAAAAGACAAGCAAGCCTCTTTACCGGCATATCTTGTTGCTTTGTTTTGGGATCTATTTGGGTTAAATGATGACAATATGTTGAATATTCTAGAGCCATGTAGTCTCAGCCTAAGGTGGAGTATACTTTGAGCAAACAATCAAGGTACATCTACGTGTTTGACACCTTGGGGGTAGACAAGAAAGACACACCAAAGTTTGCTTTGCAGAATTCAAGGATTGATAGGAGATACAACTCAGAAGACTATCGATGTATCTTAATTTTTTTATTGAAACCAATACAACCATGATGTTTTGCCATTAGAAGCTCCTTAATATCTAAGACAAGGTAGTATTGTAAAGGCTCTACTAGGATGTTCCTTAGAACAGCTTCAGAGCGCACGTTGGCAGCCTACATGGAGTGGATGTAGGAGTCGGCAAGCCACCAACAATTAGAATTGCCTAAGGTATCGTGCCCAAAGTGCCCCAGTTTTAGTCCAAATCCATTTCTTACGCAAAGGGTTTGCAACCTTTCGTGAGATCCTAAGCGGGTCCCAGTTGGCGAAGAGTTCACTCTTTTCATTCAAATCACATTTTGGTGATACGATCAAACCATTAGAACTGTTTAATCCTGGAATATTCGTATAGTCTAAATTTAGGTTCAGGGTTTAGAGTTCAGTAGATGGGGAAGATTGTACCTAAACCCTGAAATCCACGGCAGAGCAACAAGGCATATATCCGCACAACAAAATAGATTTACGGGTTCTACAACTACCGGTACTACGGTATGCGTCCCCATAGCCACAAGCTCTTGAACCCTGAGCTCTAAACCTCAAGCCCTAAACCCTAAGCATAGTTTATTGATGTTGAGGCCAATGCAGTCTGAGGAAGTTATTCTTCTGCTCCTTAACCCGAAATCCTAAGCACATTTGTTGATGCATGTGCCCACGCTCTCCACCAGCAATTGGTGTTGTGCTGGTAAACCCTAGACCCTAAACTTTAACGCTAAATCAGAAACCCTAAGCGCAGTTGTTGTGCTGGCATAAAGGATTGATAGTTTCTCTCATGTCACCCAGGCCAAGGACGCAAGACCAGCAAAGGTTAAGTTACCGTTTGAAAAACTATTAATGAAAATCTTGAACAACCTTGCATTCAAGGTTCACTACATCATGTCAAGTTCCATGAGTAGTGGAACGAACAGACACTTTATTCACGCCGGCCTCCTTCGGAGACCAATGTTCTTCTTCTTCAAGTTCCAAGTTGCTACCCTATAACAAAATAATCTTTAAAGCACATGGTCCATAGTTCTTTTGGGTCGAAGTCTCAGTTGACAGCCCGAACTCAAGCACAGAGTTTGTGAAACCCTGAACAAGTTTGTTTTCAAGGTTGACTGGGAACCATGACTCAATGCCTTCAGGATGGCAACCTGTAACAATGCCTTTACAGTACCACACATGATCCATGGCAGTACTTCAGCAGCTATTGCATCATGTTCGTTTCTCAAGTCAAAAACCTCGGTCCGTCAAAGGAGTCCATAGACGCATTGCAGATGAATGCAAATGATTTAAATCACTTTCTTTGTCAAAGGTGCAGTCAAAAGGGCTGTCTTCTATGCTTTTGGCACTTCTTTATGTTTTTAAATATGCACCAGTAGGATGAGACTAGTAGTGTCCTAAAATGACTGGCGGTCTCTTTATTCACATGGCCCTCCAGTTCTTATATCCTCTTTTGATACTACTAGCATGATAAGGGCATTTTTTTCTGGCAAAAAGGTTTTTTGCAAACAAGCATTGCTGTCGAACGTGGGTTTTCTAATAAATTAGTGCAAAGTTCTACTAGTGACCACAACCAAATCTAGCAAACGATTAAAAAGCGTTGAGCATGATACATTACACCAAACATTGAATGTAGTATGGATTCATTGGTAATGTTGGTGAAATTGATGTGCACCACATCAATTTTGGTTTTGGAACACAATTGATGTGGGCACATTTCAGCATGTATCATGCCATTCTTTGCCACCACACCGCCTCTCACTACCAAAATATCTTCCACTCCTCATCGCTTGCCGCCGCCTCACCATTGGTCACCGCCACCTCTCAATAATCCACATTAATTTTGTTTCAACAATTTTGAAAAATCCTACATTATTTTATGAGGAGCATGATTTGATGTGGATTGAGAATTGAGGTGGACCACTGTCATTTGCGTGTACTGGAATTTGTGTAGGTACTTTGAAATGGTCTAGTCCGCAGGATATGCAGTGTTTGGTGTACTACATGGAGAGCTTATTTTTGACCCAAATTGCTTGTTTGACATTCCCAAGTACAAACCACCAACTACCAACCAGTGCTGCATGGAGGTCCAATGTGACACCCAGGATCTAACCGTACATTTTCGAATGCCCTTTGAGTTTGATCAAAACCAATCTCTTTGTATGCATGGGTGACAACAAATCTGTTACACTGAATTTTCTACAATGACCGTCGTGCACCAATCACAAGCAGGGCTTAAAATGACAAAAAACACTATACAAATATTTCTATCACTCCATGACACGGAAAATGATGTTTAGTGTTCCCAACACTAATTATGAACCGCACATATAAACTACACATATAGTGTTGTGGAAGTAAATGCCAAGTACAACGGTATTTATCAACTGTAACAAGTGAAGCAATATAAAACATTACTTGTTGGCATTTACTTCCTTGTAGGGTATTAATTGTATACATACTATGGCATATACCAAATGAACGCAATTTATGTTGTATAATACATGATATGCATTAATATGCCCTCAATATATACTATATATGAGATGTATATATATATATATATATATATATATATATATATATATATATATAGTACGTATACAATCATTACCCTACACTAAATGTCAATAAGATTTTTTTTGTATTACATCATTTACTGCACTTGACAAGTATTGTTGCACTTGGCATTAACTTTCACAACACTAAATGCGTAGTTTACATTTAGAGTTGTGTTTCATAATTAGTGTTGGGAACTAAACATCATTATTAGTAAAGTTGGTATACTTAATGGTAGTTTCAAACCATCTTTCTATTACACTAAAAATGATAAATAGTATCACAAATTTTAATTGTCTTACTCAATTGTAATTATCAACTAAGGTACTTACATTACCAACACTAATTTGGTGACAATAATGTATTGCTTGGTTCAATGAGTTATTCTTATGTGACATATATTGATATTGCTTGGTTCAATGAGTTATTCTTATGTGACATATATTGATACCCTCGATAATGCAGATGAATAGTGTCACGTCTTGTGACACTTATTGCTATACAATTCTAATCAGAATTTTTAATGTAGTGTATCCAAACTCAATTGCCACTTCTTCTCATGGAGTCTAAAATAAAGTTCGGTGGTGCCTTAATGTAAAAAAATAAATTGCATTGACACAATATTCACTTATCACCTAGAAAGTGTTGAGATAGCACGAGATTCCTCTAGCTACTCCAGGGTTCATCATTTATTAGTCAGTAGTTAAGAGCCTAACTACCTCACCTACCACCGATACACTCATTAACCAACCACTCACCAAGGTGGTTAGAGATGTAATCAATGGTTACCACCCACCACGTAGTAACCTTCAGTATATAAACCTGGCCTAACCAAGCCAGACACATCCCTCGTGCATTAGACTTCGTCATGCTCAAGTCTCTACCTTAACACGTTATCAGCACGTTTTTGCTCGATACCCTGATTTTTTTCTTTCATTGTTAATTCATTTTTTTTCTTTTACTCTGATTTTTTTTGTGTGTCCACAATCTTTCTCATCCATAGCTCAGACCTTGCACAGTTTTGACTCACATATACACACCTTCGGGTAGAGGTCAGATTTGCGCTTACGGGTATTAGGGGAAGGGTGTCGGATACAAATCAGGGCAACCAACTAGAATTATAAAAGATAGAGATCACAGTCATGGCGACACACGCTCGCACACGGGACACCCGCATACAGCCGCTCTTCTTCGATCCTCTTGAACCGGACGGGTCGAACTACCTCGGCTGGAACGTGGACATGTGGACGTACCTTTGCGCAGAAGAACTGGACGCGACGTTGGAGACAGAGCCTGAAAATGAGATCCCAGCGCTGTACAGGTGGAAAACCTTACTGATACTGCGAAGACACCTCGATGCATCTTTACGTCAACAGTACATCCAGGTGGAAAACCCGGCGGAACTGTGGACAGCATTAGAGGCACGCTTCAAACATGAGGAGACCATCTTCTTGCCACAAGCACGCAGCGATTGGATCAGCCTCAGAGTCCTCGATTTCCCGAACTTTCTCGCCTTCAACTCGGAACTCCATCGAATCGTGGCGCAACTCAGGCTATGCGGCGACACCATCACCGACATTGACATGATAGATAAGACGCTCTCAACCTTCCCACCAGCTTGTGCAATTCTAGCGCAGCAGTACCGCAATATGAAGTTCACCCAACACTCAGAGCTTATGTCTTATCTTCTCCTCGCGGAAAAGCAGCAGCAGATGTTGTTGAAGAATGCCGAAGCACGCCCCGCCAAGGAGATACACGCGACCGAAATGAAGGAAGGGAAGCAGTCGAACTCTATGCCAACTCCGCCACCAAAATCAGGCAATCTCAACAGGGAAACTCACGCTTCGGAGGCACCACGGAGGAAGAGCAAGGGAGAATGGCGCCCAAAACATGAATGGAATCATTCAAACCGAAACCCCAGGTACAAACCCAGACTTGACAAGTCGTCTAGCTCGTCACAGTCATCGAGCAAGGTATTGAAGGGATCATGTCATAAGTGCGGTCGTCAAGGGCACTTTGTCAAGGAGTGTAGAGCGTCTCAGTACATAGTTGACATGTATCGAGAGTTGAAGTCACTAAGAGATGGAAAAAGGGAAACACATACCCTTGATGCCCCCTCTCTTACACTTCATGGGTTGGATCCTGAAAACTATATGGTCCACTATGGGTCACCTGCAAGCAAAACGAGAATAGCTTTGCTTGATAGTGCGTCCACCCATACGATACTCCAAGACCAGGCATTCTTCGAGTTTGGAACTCGAAATGAGCCGTGGCAAACATGTGACATAGTCACAATAGCAGGCAAGCGGACTCTTAAGTTTCGCGAGGGCCGGGCAAACATAGTCTTGCCCGGGGGAGCCCCCCTCACCTGTGAAAAGGCAATGTACGCCCCGGATGCCCCTCGGAGCCTGATCAGCTACCGAGACCTTAGGGCCAATCGTATCCACGTCTCCACTGCGGTGGGGAATGATGAAGAGGTTCTGGAGCTCAGGCGAGGGCAGAGACTCCTCGCCACCGCACATGCGGGAGACAACGGCCTGTATGAGTTACCCTTAATGGGAACTATACCTAGCCCCGCCTGCAAAGGTGAGGAAGAGGGTGGTGGACAAGATTCCCCACGCCTACCCCTGGAGGGTGTCCAAATGTCATTCATGACCACGAGCGCCAAGGCAGATCTCTGGCATCGCCGGCTGGGACACCCTGGGACTACCATGATGAGGAAAATGGTTCCAACACTCATTGGTCACGACCTATGTACAAGTGATGCTGAGCGGGTCGAGGAGTGCGCGGCGTGCATACAAGGCAAACTCATACGCCAACCGTCAAGATGGCGACTCCCGACCGAGATGCCAGCTCCGCTACATCGCTTGCACGGCGACATATGCGGACCAATCACTCCCAAATCAGGTCAGTTTCAGTATTTCTTTGTTCTTGTCGATGCTTCTGGACGACATGCTGAGGTGTCACTACTTACGACACGGAACATGGTGTTCCCGAAAACCCTAGCGATGCTTATCCGGTTTAGAAACCACTTTCCCGATAACCACGTATGTTTCCTCCGCATGGATAATGCCATGGAATTCAAATCCCAGGCCTTTGAGGATTTCTGTGTCGCGTCAGGAATAGAATTGACCTATTCGGCTCCTTATGAGCATTCCCAGAATGGATTAGCCGAAGCGTACATCAAGAAAGTTCAGCTCATAGTTAGACCTCTCTTGATACACGCAAACTTAGCACCCAGTTTTTGGGGACATGCTGTCCTTCACGCAACTGTTCTATTACGTCTCAGACCTACCCTGTTATTGACCCAGTCACCTTTGGAGATGGCTTCAGGTAGAACCCCCCACATAGCACACCTCAGGACATTCGGATGTGAGGTGTGGATCCCGGTACCTGAACCAAAGCAGAAAATAGTCACACCCCACCGGCAACGAGGGACATACCTCGGGTATGATTCCCCGAGCGTCATTAGGTACAAACTACCGCATAGTGACGACATACACAAAGCCCGATTTCAAAATTGTAGATTCGTAGAAAACAAATTCCCTAGCTCACAGTCCAAGGCGGATCACTCAAAATTAAATTTTAAAACCATAGAGACGCTTACATTGAACCCTGATCCGCGTACAGCATTAGCCGATTCCGAGGTGAGGAAGTTAATCAATCTTCAGAACCTGGCGGATAAAATCCCAGATGGATTTCATTCCGGCCCTCGTATCATTAGAAGTCCAGTTCCTGGATCGGGAAATCCTGCCCCTCCCGAGCCCGCTAAGAAAAGGAAACTGAACCCTACCCCTCGCCCCAGGGCACGTACGATGCTACACACCAGCCTTACCTATCACCACACACCATGGGATGATGTCACAACGTTTCTATCTAGCCTAGCAACCATAGATACAGATCCAACCTCGTTAGTACAAGCTCAGAAAAGCATTGACTGGCCCCATTGGGAAAAAGCCATAAATGCAGAGTATAACTCGCTTAGAAAACGCGGTGTATTTGGGCCGCTTGTGAATGACCTAATAGACAAACCCATAGGCCACAAGTTGATTTTTACCCGCAAGAGAGACGAACAAGGGAATGCACTCAGATTTAAGGTTCGATTAGTTGCTCAAGGTTACACACAGAAACCGGGGATAGACTTTGAACAAACTTACTCACCGGTTATGGATAGCACATCTTTTAGATATCTCCTCAGCCTAGCTGTTCAATTATCACTCGAGACTCAACTCCTAGATGTTGTCACTGCCTACTTGTACGGTGACCTCGATACCGATATTCATATTAAGCCGCCCCCTGATTTTATTACAAACCAAACCCCACCAGTACATGGGAGATTCTCCGGATTAAAAATCCAAAAAGCCCTATATGGACTTAAGCAAGCGGGGCGCGCATGGTATCATCACCTGAAATCTTTTCTCCTATCCCAAGGGTTCACGAATCACCCGGCACTACCATGTGTCTTTGTCCTGAAAGATACAACAGGATTTGTTATTCTAGCGGTCTATGTTGATGACCTTAACTCTATAGGGACATTAGCATTGAGTAAACAAGTAGAAAAGATGCTTACTAACAAGTTTGAGATGAAAGTTTTAGGCCGAACAACATACTGTCTTGGTCTCCAAATCAAGCACTTTGCAGATGGGAGTTTGTTACTCCACCAGCAGACGTATGTGAAGAAATTGTTGAGTATATTCAACATGGCCGATGCAAACGCACTCTCCGCTCCGATGATTGGAAAGAGCAAAACTGAAGATGACCCTTATCGTCCTGCCGAAGAAGACGAGGAGGAGCTTGACAGAAGTAAGTACTTGGCGGCCGTGGGAGCACTATTATACCTCGCCACCAACACACGCCCGGACATCGCATTTGCAGTCAGCGTATTAGCTCGCCACAACCAAAAACCAACGGAACGACATTGGCGCGGCGTCAAGCACCTTCTCCGCTATCTTCGCGGCACGGAGGACCTCGGACTTCACTACCGCAAGAACACTATCAGCAGCATCACTGGCTACGCAGATGCCGGTTTTAAGACTGACCCAACGAACGGGAAGTCACAGACGGGCTACATCTTCACCAAAAATGGAGCACCCATTTCCTGGAGATCAACGAAGCAGACCATCACCGCGACGTCAACAAACCATGCCGAGCTTTTAGCATTTCACGAGGCGTCCCGGGAGGCGGTTTGGTTACAAACAATGCATCACGCCATCTCTCAGATGAGCGGAATACCGATCAAGGAGGAGCCCATCACAATTTTCGAAGACAATGCGGCATGCATCGAACAAGTATCCTCAGGCTTCATCAAAGCCGATCGGGTAAAGCACATCAGCCCACATTTGTTCAGCTACACACAGGACCTCATCGCAGCAAAGCAAATCCAAGCAAGGAAGGTCGCATCAGCTGAGAATATCGCTGATATGCTCACGAAGGCTCTACCAGCTCACCAACATCGCAAGCTGATCAAGATAGCTGGTATGCGAACCCTTATAGAATTAGGAGCCGAATGATAACTTCACTCTTTTTCTCCGTAGCACACGGTAGTTTTTTAACGAGGAAGCATATCATTCGAGGAGGAGTGTTGAGATAGCACGAGATTCCTCTAGCTACTCCAGGGTTCATCATTTATTAGTCAGTAGTTAAGAGCCTAACTACCTCACCTACCACCGATACACTCATTAACCAACCACTCACCAAGGTGGTTAGAGATGTAATCAATGGTTACCACCCACCACGTAGTAACCTTCAGTATATAAACCTGGCCTAACCAAGCCAGACACATCCCTCGTGCATTAGACTTCGTCATGCTCAAGTCTCTACCTTAACAGAAAGTACGACTCATCTTCAAAACAGAAACACTTACCATGTTTCTATATCATGGGACTGTAACAGAGTGAAGTATCAGGCTATCAGCCCTCTGGTCAAGGACATACACCCCACATTAAGCTCATGCACATGTGTGTGGGTTGGGGGCCGAATGATTGGTGATTGGCCCCACTCAAGGTAAATTTGGATAAAATTTTAAAAGTTTAAATTTAATTGGTTCCCAGTGTAAACGCGTTGGGAACGCATAGGGACCGACGGGGAACGCTCGGGGAACACATTTGGGAACACAGTGAGGAACTCTAGGGAACAACATGGGAACTCATTGGGAATGCAATGGGAACATCGTGGTAATAATATGGTTAAAAAGGTAAATTAGAAGAGGGTAACAAATGGTTTGCTTAGGAACCAAAGCAGATTTTACCATGAAACTAGTGTGGCTTGAACTTTTAAGGACCATTTATGGAAGATGAAACTCCATATGGTTGTCATGTGTGTCTAACTACAGTTATGTTCCAAACCATCCCTAATGAAATAGCCGTGCAACTAAGTTGGTACAGTAGAGTTTTCCTGAAAGTCTGAGTTTTAAAGGGTGGCTACCTTGTGTCAGCCAAAAAGACCCAGTGCAACATCCTTTAAGGACCTTGTGTCTTTCTCTATTTACCAAAACAGGGTGAGATTTAATTACGGCAATATTTGCAGGGTGAAAATTCTCACCCTGCATATTTATGGGCCACGCGCAAGGAACCGGCTAATGTAACCAAATTAGTAATTCGGAGTCATCAATGCCACCTTGCATCTATGTTTGGACGGTGATTGTGCCTAGATGATTAACCCTGTAAGCATGTTGGTTGGCTGACAAAGGACCATAATTTATGGAATAAACCCCAGAGTTAACCAAACCACCATGTTTCTAAAAAACAAGTGGACTTTCAGGCGTACAATAGAGTTTTCCTGAAAGTGCTTCCCGAATGGGCAAGTCAAGAGGAATATGGTGCCAGAGAGTATGAGATGTATAAACGGAAAGAAAAAGAGCATGAGGAAATTTCATATCACCTTTTTCTGCACCAATGAAATGCTTTGCAATAAATGTTCTCGGGCCCTACCCATGCAAGCTAAAGCTCTCCCATAGTACCCTAAGTTCTCACAGGGTTGACCAATAGTTCCCCCAAATCTTTCCCAGGGCAAGACACCATGTGCATGTGGTCCGGGTTACTAAGATAAGACCCTAAGATATGGGGTACTTATCCAGTGTATTTTGGTGACTTTCAGGAAAACTCAAATCCCTGTCAGATTTTGGGGTGACAATTATGGTTTAAACCCCGAGTACTTTCAGGATTACTCCAGTCTATCATGATGTCACATTGGAGTTTTCCTCAAAGTACTCGGGGTTTAAACACTGACTGTCACCCCAAAACGCTAATAGGGGTTGTACACTTGAAAGTCCACTTGTTTTTGAGAAACATGGTGGTTTGGTTAACTTTGGGGTTTATTCCATGAATTATGGTCCTTTGTCAACCAACCAACATGCTACAGGGTTAATCATCTAGGCACAGTCACCGTCCAAACAAAGATGCAAGGTGACATTGGTGACTTCACATTATTAATTTTTAGCTTGTTCCATGCGCATGGCCCATAAAATATGGAGGGTGAGAACTTTCACCTTGCAAATATTGTCGTATTTAAATCTCACACTGCTTTGATGAATAGAGAAAGACAGAAGGTCCTTAAAGGATGTTGCACCGGGTCTTTTTGGCTGACACAAGGTAGCCACCCTTTAAAACTCAGACTTTGAGAAAAACTCTAATGTCATGCTCAAAAATGTGCGTCAGCTCATCAAACTACGAGAGTGTGGCATGATTTAAGTTTTCCTCTATGAAAGCTTTATGAACTGGATGAAGACTTCAAAGTATTTATCAACCTCTTTATAAAGCTCTCTCTAGTGAGTAACTTTGAAGTTTTCATCCAATTTTTGACTCAGCTACACCAAACACTGCATATAGTGTGGACTGGACTATTTCAAAAATACCTACACTAATTCTAGTCCACACAAATTACAATGGCCCACCTCTATTATTAATCCACATCAAACCATGTTCCTTATAAATTAGTATGGGATGTTTCAAAATTGTTGACACAAAATCAATGTGGATTATTGAGAGGTGGCGGCAAGGGTTGGTGAGGTGGCGGCAGGCAACAAGGTGTGGAAGATATTTGGTAGTGAGTGGCAGTGAGGTGGCAAAGAATGGCATGACACATGTTGAAATGTGTCCACATCAATTGTGTTCCAAAACCAAAAATGATGTGGTCCACATCATTTTTCACCCACGTCACCAATGAATCCACACTATATTCATTGTTTGGTATAGTATACTAAACACTGCATATAGTGTGGACCAAAGTAGTTTGAGTTTCTACATTGAATGGAAATTTACATCCAATCGACGACGAAACACACTTGCTTGAAATCAAATAGCCAATCAGATTTTGACATGCATGTGCTTGATGCAAATTAGTGCGGGTGATCCACATCAAATATGTATCCACACTAAGGTAGAGGCACCCAATTCCAATCAATAGATTATGCATGGAATGGTGCATGAAAATGGTAAATGCATGAAATGGTGCATGAAGCAACCCAAAATCGATAGCTCAAAATCTGAAAACTCCAGTCACTATCGGCATTGGGTCATGAAGTGTGCAATTTTAAGTTGCTCTACTTCAATTGAGCTCTCATTGGTAGCCTTGCTTCAATAGTCAAACAAGGCCGATTGGCATTGGGCAAAGGAGGGCACCAAATCTCACCTACTCTATAGTTTGATTATAGGCTCTGGTGGTTTTTGGGCTTCTAAATTCTATATCGATTGCAAATCTTTGAGATTAAATTTGAAAAAATATTTGTTGAGTTTCATTCCTAATTCCGCATCTTTATACATAAAAGTTTTTGAAATACAATGTCATTTGAGTCCCCAACTGGCATAAGTGATCGGAATCTGGTGCCTCTACCTTACATCCACTGTTTAGTGTAGCTCTCCACGGAAGAATCAACGATTTCATCGAGTTCACCAAGCTTTCTCCACTGAGCAACTTCAAAGTTTTCTCCCAGTTCAATTGTAAAGCTTTCTCCAGCGCAAGAATCTACATGACTAAAGTCAAAGACTCACTTAGAGCATCCGCACTGGAGGCGCGCCAAACGAGCATCTGGGCAACCGACACAGTGAGTATGGAAAGAACCTCCGCAACGGCACTCGGCCCAGTGAGTGGATGGCGCTAGGCCCGGCAGAAAACACTCAGGGCCGCTTCACACTTGGTGGCCAAGTCGAGTGGCTGTCGATTTCCATCAATGAGATTGCTAGAATGGCCAAAGTCCGGACTTTGTGCCTTCACACTTGTGCCCAAACTCCAAAGGCTGTCGTCCTACATAGCAACACTTCTGGGCTATTTTGGTGCCAAAGCGATGGCCTCTCGAGCAAAACTTGGGTCGCCCAATTTAGCCGACCCAAACTACAATCAAGAGTCCATCGATTTTTTTTATTAAAATAATCCAAAGCTGACAAGATCTAGACCGTTAGATGCAAGAGTCAAAAAATTTTGGGCTGATTTTTTCTGGCTGATTTTTTTGATTGATTTTTATGGGCTGATTTTTTTGGGCTGATTTTTTTTGGCGTAATGATATGGGGTTTGGACTTTGGACTTGGCCTTTGGGGCTTCACACCACAACCGGCCAAACCTTCAATCTATATTACTTAATGTATTTTTTTGGCAAAAAAGTTTGGCCTCTCGCCATAGTTTGGCCACTCATTTTGACGGACGGTCACTCGACTTGGGCATAGTGTGAAGCGGCCCTCACATCACGACCAAAAACGAAAATCCTGCCATGCACTCTCTAGGTGTATTCCAGTACTATATTGGTTTCCTCTAGAGATCAAGGGAGGCTGAGGTGGCAGGCAACTTGTAGCTAAGTGAGGGTTCATGCATGCCGGTGCCATGACGACGGTGTGGATCTTGTCCTTGGGAGAAAAGCCGGCAACTTATTTTAGCGACATCTTACACGGTGAACTTAGCGTAAGAAACGTGAGCACTTGGACTCCACTAAGCATGAAAAACGTGAGAATAATATACGCCTCCACGAATCATCAGGTTGGTGAAAGAATTTCGGATTGCGACTGAGCCTCGTCCTGATCAGCATCCGGATTATTTATCATGTCCAGCAATCAAACAAAGCCACCGCGAATCGCTTCATCGGAACCTTCCCTCACAGACACAGATCACGTAAAGCCCCCTCTGCACATAAATCCGCGCAGCCGCACTCTCACCTCACAACTTGCACACGCACACAAGCTCGGAATCTTTGTAAGCTTGGGAGGAGACGAAAGATGGCGAAGGGGAAGCGCTCGTCGTCGTCGTGTTCTTTTGGCTTGAACGCGGTGGCGATGAAGGTGAGCTACGTGAGGGAGCAGTTCAGGGCGCAGGGGTTGCGGGCGGGGCGGGTGGAGGTGGACAATGGCGCCACCGTGGTGCGGTGCTGGGTGCCGGGCGGGGAGCCGGAGCGTGGTGTGTGGTCGGCGGGGGGGGCGGACAAGCCGGCGGTGCTGTTTCTGCACGACTTCGCCGCGGACGGGAGCTTGACCTGGGAGAAGCAGATCGGTGCGTTCGCGAAGGAGTTTAATTGCTACGTGCCGGATCTGGTGTTCTTCGGCGCGTCAGAGACGACGCGGGAGGAGCGGTCGGAGGCGTTCCAGGCCGAGTGCATGGTGAAGATGCTGCACGCGCTCGAGGTTTTCAACGAGGTGCGAGACGGGAGCGGGGTTTTTTAGAGCAGGGGATGAAGAATCTTTTGTGACAATGGAGAGGGATTTGTTGTGGGAGAGGAATTTGTTGTTGGAGGGGAATTCTTTGTTGCAGACGAACTCGTTCTTGGCGATGAACTTGTTGTTGGAGAACGAACTTGTCGTTGAAGTGACGGCGTGGTTGATTGCAGGTGACGGTAGTGGGAGCAGGCTACGGCGGAATTGTAGCGTTCTGGATGGCGCATCTGTACCCGAAGCTGGTCACGAGAGTCGTGTTCGTTGCGGCCGGGACGCACATGACGCCGGGGTCGCAGAAGCCGCTGCTGGCGGAGTTCGAGTACGATCACATTACGGAGCTGCTGTTGCCGACCACGGTGACGGGATTGCGGAACTTCGCGTCGGTGGCCACGCACAGGCGCGTTCACAGGCTTCCGAAGTTCATCTGCAATGAGTTCTTGGATGTGTGTAATTCCTGGAACTCCGAGTCAATTTTGGAGGAATGCTTCTGTAGGGTTGTCAACAGGGAGTGGACGTGCAATGGAATTGAAGAAATTAACGGAATCTCCTCTTTTTTGCATTTTGTAGGCTTTCGTCGATGAGCATCGTCACGAGAAGGTTGAGTTGTTGAGTAAAATGGTTTGCGGCAAAATAGGAGCTCCTCTTCCACAATTGACACAGGTATCTGTTCCTTCCTTAGAACCTGTCTGCTGGAATTCTCGTTGGGTTCGAGTGAGAATTTCGGTAGAGGGAATTGCTTTAATGATATGTGTTTTCTGACTCAGTACTGTAATGGAACAAGATATGCGTTATTGAAACCTTAGAAATCTGCTGCAGAAATGTATCAGGAATTTAGTACGCCCTGTCGAGTTTGTAACGTTTGACTGATTTGTTTCCGCCTGCATTCCAGGAGAGGAATTTAATAATTTGGGGTGCCGAGGACCAAATCACCGGCCTGGATTCAGCTCTGAAGTTAAAAGTGTAAGTGAGCTTTTTCCATGACGCATGGAAAATACATGCAATCTAGCTACAGGAGGGTATTGCTTTTACTGCCCATTAATTATTTTTGCTAAATTCCAAAGCATGTCACGGTGTCTAACGTGCGTGGATGTGTGGAATATCAGGTACACTTGCATCTCACTGTTTTTTTATCACGTTCGACGTGACTAGAGTCATGATCGTGGACATCTTTCTGCGCATGATATTGATATGCTTGCTATTGCATGTGGAACAGGCACTTGGGCAATGCGACAGACCTGGTGGTGATGAACAAGTGTGGTCACTTCCCTCAAATCGAAAATCCCGCGTCTTTCAACCGCATCCTGAGCAACTTCTTGAAGACCTCAAGATAACTAAGGCATCCTGCTCACAAATGAATTTTGGTTCCTCTCCATCAATCACTTCCACTGTTTGATATCCCACAGGCAACAAAGAGTGTATACTAGGCAATCCGAAAGGCAATGTAGAACTAAGCATCACTGTAACATAGAACACCAAGAATCTTGAAAGAAAGGTTGTTCACATATGCAAATTACTACACAAACCATGTAGAATAGCGAGTATCTCTACTCTGGAATCAGGATTAGGGGAAAATAATCTTTTCCAAATGCAGTAAAAATGAATCAAGTACAAAGGTCCACAACTTCTATGAAGATTTTCAAAGATTTTTATATACTTTCTCCAACTTCTTCTTCTTCTTCCATCTTGTTTGTACGTTAGGGAAGAGTTGGGTTCATCGGATGGAGGGACAAATCTTTCCACTACTGTACCTGAACAGGATCTGTTGTATAGTGCGTACATCTGATATGTGTTCTCCAACGCAGACAAGACCTTCAACCCCGACAAAAACCTCCATGAACGAAATTGGCAAAATAACAACGCCATTCTGAAACCCCAGACCCTGAAAACATTCACCAAACCCTTCAAATGATTTGTCCAAGCATTCAATGCTTGTCAGAAGCAAAAATCTATACAAACTGCCTGGAGCCTGAATCCAAGAGCCAGCTCCCATAAATCAAGGAGGATTATTCAGCACCAAGCTTCGACCATCATGTCGAAAGAGCTATCACACTTTCTATCAAATATGAAATCATGAAATGACAGCTTACGAGTAAGTCTTTCATAAAATCTACCATAAGCCAAATATGTCTCTTTGGCCAATTGAAACACTATGATGTAAGTTGCTTATATTGCAGAGGCAATGTGCCACAATATATAGAGAGAGATGACGGCTTGACCGTCCTAAACCTAATTGACAAGTAGCAGCAGTGTTGCTACAGTGTAACTGTATAGGTCATGATTTACAGTGTAGTGAGAGGTCAAACGATATGGTTTGTTTCTCCAACACCCCCTCTCAAACCAGATTGTGAGAGAGAAAAAAAACGTTTGTAGGAGTGTGGGAGCGAAATGAAATAGGTTCCCTTAGGCCAAAGACTAATTTTGAGAGATGCTTGATGGAACTTGTCGAAGACCTGCAAGATTTCTATTATCAATAAAAGGACCTGGTTCTAATGATTTGGTCAAAATGTCGGCTTGTTGTAATTTGGTGGGAACATATGAAATAACAATAGTGCCGTCCTCATATCTTTCGCGAATGTAGAGATGTTCAAGTTCAATGTGTTTAGTGCGTTGATGCATCACCGGGTTCCGAACAAACTTGATACTACTCAGAATGTCACAAAAGATAGGGGTAGGCTCCTTGGTTCCAATTTGAAGTTCGGTTAAAAGTCGTCGAAAATAGGTGATATTTCGAGCTGCCTCAGATAACACGCGATACTCGCTTCAGTAGAAGATAGTGCCAACGTGGGTTGTAATTTACTGGACCATGCCACGGGAGAGGAGCCGATTTTATATAAAATTCCAGAAGTTGAGCGTCTAGTATCACTTTTCCCCGCCCAATCGGCATCCGTAAAAACAGAAGTCCCTTTGATGTGCATCACCGTGTGGGGGATAAAAAATGCCATACTCAAGAGTCCCTTTGAGGTAAACAAGAATGTTTTTAGCAGCTGTAAGATGAACTTGCTGTGGATTGCTCATATATCGGGAGACACATCCGACGGCATACTAAATGTCCCATCGTGTTATGGTTGCGTAAAGAAGTCCCCCAACAAGACTTTGATATGTAAGTTTGTCAATAGGGTTTTTGTTCGTGTCTTTGCAGAGTTTAAGTTTGGGATTCATAGGAGTAGACAACGGGTTACAATCCTGCATGCCATAGCGTTCAAGGAGGCGCTTAATATACGTGCGTTGATGAAGGTAGATACCGTCAATGCTATAATAGAATTCGGCACCAAGGTAAAGTTGAGCAAGACCCAGATTTGTCATTTTGAATCTGGATTCTAGTTTGACACGAAGGCGTTTGATATGTGAGATATCATTGCCTGTAATGAGAATGTCATCCACATAAAGGAGAATAATCGTATATTTACCATTGCGAATGGAAAAATAGAGATTGGACTCCTCTTTACTTTTAGTGAGACCTTGGTTTTGAAGATATTTGTCAATTTCACCATACCATGCACGAGGAGCTTGCCGAAGGCCATACAGTGCTCGTTGAAGCTTGCAAACTTGACCAGAATGTTGAAGATCAGATTCAAAACCAGGAGGTAGAGTCATATAAACATCCTCATCGATTTTTCCGTTTAGAAAGGCCGTTTTAACATCTAAGTGTTGAATGTCCCATTTCTTCTGTGCGGCTAAGGCAACTATACCGCGAACAATGGACCATCGAACAACTGGGGCAAAGGTTTCGAAGAAGTCAATGCCTTCTTGTTGCTCGAACCCACGAGCAACTAGACGAGCCTTGAGTTTGTCTGTTGTACCATTAAGGCCCTGTTTAGCTTTGAAAATCCATTTGGCGGAGATAGGTTTCTTGCCTTTTGGAAGACCAACCATTTTCCAGGTGTGATTTTCCCGAATAGAATCTATTTCTTGTTGGATAGCATTTTTCCAACCTGGATGTTTGATAGCCTCTGTAAAATTTTGTGGTTCTATGAAAGTGCCGGTTTCTGCAGATAAAAGATAGGTGTCTCTAAACGTGGTGCTTGGTCTACGTTTACGAAGTGGATATCTTCGTGGAGGAGGAATTGGTGGTTCGGCTATGGGATTTGCTAGTGGAGCTTGAGGTGTAGTGGGTTGAGGTACTATGGGTAGATCTGGTAAATCGGGTGCAGATGGAGTGGTAGGGGGAGAGATTGGCGTTGGTGTAGGAAATAAATTGTCAGTGAATGGATTGTCTTGGATGGGAACATTGGTTTTGACAATTTCATAGCCTACTTGTGTTTCGTCAAAGACTACATCTCTACTCTTGTGGATTTTCTTTGATTGCGGATCATACAACCTATATCCTTTGCTCTCGGTGTCGTATCCTAGAAAGATACACTTGATAGTTTTACTATCAAGTTTGGTTCGTTTGATGTCAGGGATATGAACATATGCCAAAGATCCAAAGATCTTTAGGTGTGAAACAGAGGTTTGACATTGTAAAACTTTTGGTCGGATGTCATACCTTGATTTGTGCGTGTAGGACTCATGTTGACAAGATAATTCGCTGTATTCATTGCCTCTGTCCATAGAAATCCAGAAAGATGACATGCAACGGCCATGGATCTCGCTTTTTCGACAATAGTTTTATTCCGTCGTTCACTCACACCATTTTGTTGTGGTGTTAATGCAATTGTGAGTTGCCGTTGAATTCCTTGATTGAGAAGATAGGAGTCAAATTCATGAGATAAATATTCCCCCTCTTGATCAGATCGTAGTGTCACTATTCTTCTGCCCGTCTCATTTTCAACTCTTGCTTTAAATTCAATAAATTTCTGAAGGGTTTCACTCTTGTGTCGCATGAAGTATACAAAACTTTTCCGAGAATAATCATCAGTGAAGGCTACAAAGTATTGAGACTCACTAAGAGAAGGTGTCCGAATTGGTCCAATTACATCAGAATGAATGAGTTGGAGTACCTGAGTAGTTGTTGATGGAGATTTTTGAAAAACGCTCACGACATTGTCTACCTGCATACAATCTCCACAAACACTTCTAAGAGTTGGAAATGTAGGTAATCCTTGAACTCGTTGTGCGTTTGCACAATGTTGAAGACTAGCATAGTTGAGATGTCCAAATCGCTTGTGCCATAAATGCATAGTTGATTCAGAGACTACAGAATTCACCATAGCTTCATTCCTTATGTTGGTGAATTGATAGAGTCCGTTGGTCAAATTTTGATGTCCAATGGCAACAGTAGATTTGTATTGATCAAGAATAAGACATTGATTGCCAAAAAAACTATAGTATGACCTTGATCAGCTAATGAGCCCACAGATAGTTTCTTTTTAACGCCGGCACATACAAAATATGATCCAAATTTATTCCATCAGGGTGAGTTCCAGTTTGAAGACTGGATGATCCCACAACTGCTATGCGGTGGGCATTACCGTCAGCAGTTGTTACATTTTGCCCATGTGAGCTTGCATCAATATGTTGTAAGTTTTCATAGTTCCCCATAACATTGTGGCTTGCACCGGAATCCATAAACCATGTAGAGTCTTGATACTCTGCTAAATTAGCCTCGGCGGACCAACCATTGTCTACATAAGTCCCATCCTCAACATAGGGGTCATAGAAATCCTCAACATAGTTAACGGTGGAATAATTTCCATGAGGGCAAAATCTTGAAATATGTCTTGGTGTTCTACAAGTGTAGCATATGATTTGCCTCGCTCTTGGCATTCCCTGCTGGGAATCATAAACCCCAGCTGTATAAAAGTTTGTGGGTTGAGGAAGTTCGGGCCAGGTCATAACCCCTGGCCTGGCTAGTCCTAGCCCTGGTCCTGGACCAAGGCTTCGCTGGCCCTGGCTACCAGACAGGAGCTCGCCACCAGGCAGGAGCTGGCCGCCTGGCTGGACTTGGCCGCCGTCGGGGGGAGGGAGCCACAGCCACCGCCTCTGACCGGGCCGCCGCCTCCTATCCAGCCGCCGCTGTTCATCGGGCGCGGCCTCGCGCCACTTGCCCTGTGCGCCGTCATGGGGCCGTTCCCATGACCATTAAAAATCCTCCTTGACGGTAGCCTCTGCCAGAGAAGTAACCGTTATTGGGAGTCC